>VNJN01003120.1:0-39667 GCA_008042485.1 Drosophila mayri | reverse complement strand
GGGGGGGGGGGGGGGGGGGGGGGGGCACCACCGAACCCTCCTCCTCCGTCTGTGTCCGAGGCTGTTGTGACTCTGTCGTGGGTCCAGATTGAAGCGGCTTCGATTGTTTTGGCCGGGCCCAGGCGCTCGCTCTGTCTGTCAATCACCAGATGTGGGGGCGAGTCTATGCGGCTTTACTCCATCTACATATGTGCATATATGTATATATAGAGATATATATATATGTTAGGGGCGTGGCCGACCCCAAAAAGCCAGGCCACAGCCAGCTACTTGCTGTTGTTGTCTTTCATTAGTCGTGATTAGTTTTGAAAAGGAGCACAAAGTGTATAAAAATTGGCAATTTAAGTCTGTTGTTTGCTTTGCTACCAAATACCAATAATCAGAGGAGATTTTGGAAGAGTATTCGACTCGGGAACTACTCTGGGAAATTATATATAAAAAAAAATGTTAAGTTAAAGATCATTCTTGGAATTTATTGTGTAATTTTGTCTGGAAAATAATGTCCTAAAATTCAGTGACAAAATAAGCTTAAACCCCAATAATTTGTTTAACACAAAATGTGCTGTTTATATTTCTAGAAATATCTTGAATTTAATTTACAAGTTATATTTCTATTTATTGTGTTTTTATTTTCCAACTTTTAAGACGCCTTTCTGGCATGTTTGTGGGTCTACTAAAAACTAAAAAACTTCTTTATAAAAAAATAGGTATTTTCAAAGTCGCTACATTTTCTCCTTCTCAACTCTTGCACTTTTTGTTTTCCTTATTCGAATTCGCGCCACGCGCCACATACAAAAAAAAATACAGAAAACAAAAAATACAACAAAAAAATAACAAACACGCCACTTGGACTTGACAAATTGCGAGCAACGTTTACAATTGAAACAATTTAATCAAACAACCAGCCAGAAAGCAGGGCGTGGGGGAAGGGGTGGAGGCAAGCTGGGGGAAAAACGGTGGCAAATCAACACAAAATCGATGCTGAGTTGCACATTTTGTTGCCCCAGAAAGCCAGGGAAAATATTACAAAAATCGGGCTAGGAAAAGCAGCTTTATCTGAAACCAGGGAAAGCTTCGAAAACGAGGCCAGAAAAGGTTTTGAATCAGGAGGTTAGACAACAAGGAAAGGGAATAAAGTAATTTATTTAATTATTTTCCCTTTCCAGATTATTAAATACAATTACAATAATTAAATTCAGTTAATATTCGTAAGTTAAGTAGATAATTAAGCCGTTAGTTGGGTAGCCTGGCAGCTTGGTAACTGGTTCGTTCAATGGAATTAATAGCTGAAAATACTTAGACAGGCGACTGTCTTGACCCCCTTAACCCGCTGGTGGCCCCTGTTTTAGTACCAGCTACTCGTGGCTTCTGGAATACATTTGCAATGATTAGCTAATCGATCTTGGTCCTGTTTAAATTTCTTTAATGCTGCAAGGGTCTAATGACTATCATAAATAATACCACATAATTATTATATATAAAATATATTTATATATAAAACTTTTTGGTTCATAACAGAGACTTGGGGCAGAGATGCTACCAAAATCGATGATCATGGGGTCCAATTCCGAGTAGGTTTGTTGACCTTGATGAAGTTCCGAAACTCCTGTTAAGCAAATGTCCTTGGGGAGGATTCTAGGCAGCCATCTGATCGTCTGTGAAGATGAGGTTCTATACCAACTGGATGACTTTGTATTGCTAATATGATTTGTTTTCACCATTCGGCTGTTTTATTCATCAGGTTTTTTGGCTTTCAAAAGGATGTTATTTTTTTGTTTCTGTTCAAGCAGAAGGTGGGAGTGATTACCAGGTGCCAGTGCAGGAAGTGTTTGAAGAGAGGCAGAAACTCGCTAAATCTAGACGCAACTAAAATACCAATTTTTGAGTATTGATTTTAGATTCTGGTCTCTGATCTCTGGCCTCGAATTTACCCATCAGATAAATAATTCCTGCCGGAATATATATTTAAATGATTTCTAGAAACAAACCCTTGGATGTTTCATGACGCATGTCAGTGGATTGTCAGCGTGTAAATGGAAATTCGCAATGGAAATGGAAATGGAGAGATGGGCAAGCAAGGGACCTGACCAGAGGGGAGGCGGGTCTGGTTTAGTATATTTGAAATGCCGATGGGCAAACACATGTCTCCGACTCCTGCAAATGTGAGTGATTAATGTGCATTTAATTGCGGGTTGGAAGAGGTCGCTCTGCGATATAAATTCGAATTCGATAAGCTGAACTGTGGGCCGCTAAATGTTCCCATTTATTAATGATTAAATATATATTAGCCGGCGAGCGGCAGTCGGATGGATAGATAAATAAATAAATAATAAATAAAGTAAACAACATCGCACCGATCTGCGATCTGCGATCGGCGATCGGTGATCCGCGATCCAAGCCCATTTGCATATCAACTTTTCGCATTAAATTCAATTGAAAGCTTTTCTCACTTTAGCATCATTTTGAAATTCAATGAGCCGCCCTCGCGCCCTGCGTTCGCTAATGTATTTATTGCCATTTCGATGCGAGCACAAAATTTATGATGGCATTAAGCAAATGTTAAATGCAAAATAAAATACTGTAAGGCCGCTGTAAGCAATAATTTAGCAATTTATAGTGTTAGTTGTAATTTACACGGACCGCAACATAACCAAGCCCCCTCTCCCACCCGATCCCTAAGCTGATTCCCATTCCGGGTCTGAATATCGGCGGGGAATTAGCATGGTTAATTGTGTGTTCGCCGCTGTCACTTTAGCTGAAACGCATTTATATTTCACTTCCCACTTTTTATCATCGCAACAAGTGTTTTGTTAATGATATATATGCCGGGGCAGGGGCATTTCGGATCGTGATGGATCGCTTTTACGTTGTAAGTGGCGAGCCTCTGGCAGGAGTCGAGGGTTATGGAATAATTTTTGCATTATTTTGAGGCTTTTAAATACCGTTCGTCGTGCTTATTAAGGTTTTTTTGGGAAGACAGATATTAAATATTTCATTTGTTTTTTTATTATTTAATAAATTCATTTTTTTACATTTAATTAATTTAAAAAAAACTACATTTTAAAAATTCCAAAGCCAGGAATAACTTGGTATTTATTTTATTTTATATTTAATATTTAATAAACTTACAATAAAACTGGAAGCTTAAGAACTCGACATATTTTGTCAAATTAATTTATTAATTTAATATTTTATGTAACATTCATTGAATTTAAATATTAAACAACAATTTTTATTATTATATTTTGAAATGAAAGATTCCTTTCTAAATTTTTTGTTATTTATATACAATGTAAAAAAATTAATAATTTTTATAATTTCTATCCTAAAAATGTATAATTTAATCATCGTTTTATATTAATATAATTCAAATTTTTACAATTATTGGATTATTTTTTACACTTTCATTCCCACTTTACATCGGACTTTGTGTTATTCAGTGGCGCCAGCTGTGTGTTTATTAGGTAAACTCCCAGAATGGAATGGTAGAAAAACACGCTAGAAAGCTATGGTGCCTCATAAATCCAACTGGATTTATTTTTCAAATTCTTAACGAATATTTGAATATGCTCCAATTGCAATAGAAAAATGAGATGAAGAAAATTGCATTTATGTATTTAAATATATAAATTTATTTTACACAATGGCTAATCACTCAGATCTGTGCATCAGCTTAATCTCAAAATGGATACTTTATTCAACAGTTTTTGGGGAATTCAAAACCAAAAATGTTTTTCTTGCCTTAGTCCCCAGCACCTGAACAGCCAAAAATATATATATAATAATATAAAACTTATTATATGTACCATAAAGCTATATTATTATTTATGGTATTTATTATGCCCTTTTAGGGTATTAGAAATTTATGCAGCAGCCTGCAATGAATTGAAAGATAGATCGATTCGGCTGTTGATAAAAAAATGTAAAGGATTTATAGGATGTGGAATGCCTCCTCATTGTGTTGAAAACTGACTAAATTCTAAATAATTTTAGAAATGCGGTTTTCAAATTGGAAGCAATTTTGTTGGTTTATTTATTCTTGATATTTTGGGTTTTTTGTGTTTTATTGTCGAACTGCCAGTGAATTCCGCGAACTATAAACGCGGGAGTAACGAAGCAAGTGATTCCGATGGCCACATGTTGCCATGCCACACCACACCACACACCATACACACCACGCACACCACATGGCGAGCCCAAGAAGACACCCAGCTCCACTGATAGCAACGCTTCTGCTATGAGCAAGCCATCTATCAGATACAGATACGCACAGCCCGCTCTCTCGTACTCGTCCTCTCTTTCACACAGATACACAAACACACACACACACACACAAGCGGCTGGTGCAAACACAAACAAAGCAAACTGTGATTTTTACTTTTTTAGTTTAACAAAATATTTATCTTGTTTTTATCCTTTTTTTTAATTTCTGTAGTGACTTGGGGGAGTAGAACTTTAGCAACTTTTTAGATAGAAATGAGTCAGATTTAAGGAACATTATCTTATGGGAGAGCCAATAGGAAGAATAATCAATTTCAAAAGTTAACTAGTTTAAACAAATACTCGTTGTACTTGTTTCAAACTAAATTTTATTAATGAATTATTGCAAGCACACACCCAAGTTTACCTAAGGGTAACCGTGATTTTTAGTGACTTTCCGTGATCACCTGTGACCCGAGCGCATCTCTGAACGCCTCGCAAACACACAGCTGACACAGCTGAGCGCAACAAAAGTATCTGAGAAATACTCGCACTTTTGCAGCGCGCAAAGGTGCTCGGCTCTCTCGGTGCTCGGAGATCGTAGCAGAATTTAGTTCTTGGACGTAATTCAAAGTTTTCCGACGTTTCTCCTCGCCAACCCCTATAAAAAAGAGCTCTCCTTCTCTCCTTAAAAGAAATAAATTAAAATAAAAGCCGTATATTGTGTAAATTAAATTTCAGCAAAGGAAATAAAAGTATATATAACAAGAGGGAGAGAGTGAGCGAAGTCGGTGATATTTTGTTAACAACAAGTGGCTCTTTTTAATAATTATTATTAGTATTATTGTTGTGCGTGCTGGCCAAGCAGAGAGTTTTATTATCTGTTTTCTTACGTATTTTTTTGTGTGTGTGTTTTTTTTGTTTTTGTTGCCGTGAATCGACCTTTGCGAACCTAACGTCGTAACCAGCAAAAAAAAAAAAAAAAAATTAAAAAGCAGCAACAACTGGGAAGCTAATAATAATAATAAAATAAAGCAGCAGCGTGTTTCGAGACAAGCCAGTCTCTGAGAGTGTGTGTGTGTATCTCTGAGTGTGTGCTGGTGTGTGAGTGCCGACTAATTGTCAACAGTCCACAAATTGCACTCGAGCAATCCAAGAGATACGCTCGCTTCATACCGCAGATACTACATCCAGCCCTTGAGTAGCCCCAATCCAAATCCATATTCAAATCAATATCCATGCTTCCCGATCATCCGATCGGCCGCCAGTAAGGCCAACTTCATGCGGCGACGGCGAAAAAGTGCGAAAAGTGCTAACTGTGCAATCGGCGGGGGCAACGCGATCAGGTAGAGGAACCGCACACACAGGTGAGTGCTTAAAATTCGAGAGATACTCGTGTAAGCTGGGTATTTCCAGGCAGGGGAAGGCACTGATAGAGTAAGGTTTTCATTAAATAGAGGATAGGGGAAGCTAAGTTCAGTTTTTATATTGTAATGAATGAAAAGCGACCTAAAACTATTATTTAGGAGTCTTAATTAAAGTTTAGAGCTTAAGACACTTAACTTAATACCAAGACAAGCTTAAAAATAACCCTAAAAATGTATTTAAACTTGGCAATTCTTGTTTAAAAAAAATTTATATTTTCAGAAAGGAGTTCTTGAGTTTTAGGTTTACCAAAAACATTCCTAAACCCTCAGAAAATATATTTAAAAACTTGAAAAAATCATTGGGAATCAAACTAAAAAGGAAAGCAAGGCAATTTTACATTAAAAAAAACATAAAAAAATAAGCATAAAATCTTATTAAATTAAGGAGTTCATAGTCTAAAAGGCTACCATTAAACAAATATATTTTTTTGGGGGGTTTTAAGTTTACCTTGAGTTTACTTCCCAAAAAAAACCCTTTTCCGTTAAAAAAAATATATTAGAAAATGTAAAATTTCACTAAAAATTAAACTAAAAACTAAAGGAAGCCGATTTCCTTGATTTAATAACATGAATCAATTAAAATTAGCAATTTATAGTCAACAAATCCCAGAATTAAAAGAAAATATTTGTTTCAGCTTGAAAAAAATCGTTAAATATCACAAAACTTAGATTAAACCCCTTCACAGATTCTATAGAATTTTCTAAATAATTCTATGAATCATTAATCTAATTCCTTTCTTTGACACAATGCAAAATCACGCCTTGCATACAGTCTTGTTATCAAATTCATTGAACTTTTAAGGCATATGTATATATTTCTTTAATTTTGTTATCAATAAACTGAGTTCGAATTTTGTCGAAATTAAAAAAAAAAAATTTTAATTTCTGGCGAAAAAAAACCAAAACGATTAAAAGCCTCAGGCTCAGGCTCAAGCTCAGCATCGGCATCAGCCTCACTTTTCGACTTGCTTAAATGCCTCAACTTGCTGTCAAGGTCTGAAAATCCAAATTCAAATCCGAATCCAAATCCTCAACCGACTCGCCTCGCCTCGAAACACTTGTGTGGCATTAAAAAAAATAATAATAAAGAGATCATTAAAATCAGCCCTGAGTTCAGCGGCGTCTGCCTGGGCTCTCCTTGTACCCTTCCACTGGCTGATAAGCCACTGAAAATGGAAACCGAATTCAATAAATCATCGAGCAGAGTATTTGGGGCTTATCTCGCTCTTCCTCTCTTGAAAATAAAACCCAGAAAAAAGGGAGAGCATAAGTTGCATAATTATTAACCCCAAAAAAAAGACCCCCCCAAAGGTCGCGCTTCTGTGGGCAGGCGTGGAAAATGTGCGTCAGCTACACGGAAAATAAATATTTACTAGCACTTTGATGGACTTCTCCTTCATGTTCCTTCTTTGCTATAATTTAGCATATTTTAACAAGGAAATTAGGAATTAATTTAGCATTCAATTGAAATAATTATAAACCCACAAAAATACATTTAATTGTAAAGATAATAATCGGGTTTTTCTTGTAACTTTTCAAAGCTACGAGTAAGAAAATCTGCTGTTTGTGTTTTTCCCCTGAGAAGAAAATCCCAAACAAAATTCCAAACGGAATGGCAGCTAAACACCTTCCGTTGCGCCTTTAAAAAAAAAATTGTGTGTTCCAGTTTTACGTTCACCGCCGGCCTTTGATTTGTAAACCAAATAGTTTTCCGAGCTGTTTGTTTATTTAATTAGTATTTGGCTTTGGCTCGACGCCGCACACCCTCTACATGGACTCCGAGATCCATCCGCCTCCGCCTGGCATGCTCTCAATTGTGCCGGACACCGAGATCTCTCTGTGCAGTCCAATTTACCGGGGATCGCCTCAATTTAAGAATAGAATTTTATGCTGTCTGGAGTCTGGGCTGAGCTTTGGCTGAGCGTTTATTCTCAATCTGGGCTCAAGTGTCTGTGCCGCCGGTGGCGAAGATCGTGCCCTGCACACCGGACACTCGGTGCTCGGAGGCCAACTCCAATTCCATCTCAAATATTTGCCATCAAATTTCGGTCTATTACAAACGCACGCAGCCAGCCACTCTCCGCCAAGTGGGGCTGTTGTGTAGCCGTAAATAAAAGGTACAAAGATGGAATCGGATTTCGTAGAAAACCATTTAGTTTCTGGGAGCTCATCACGGTGGGGAGATTTACATATGAAATGAGTGATATGGGCAAACTATGCTCATATTTATTTATTATAAATTAAGCAATTTTCCCTGCTGGTAGCTAGGGGAAACTTCTTCTTTCCTGTTGCCTTCCCCTGTCTAGCTCACATCGGATGAGTAATATTTACTGGCACGTGCCATCAATTTCAAGAACGATCAACCATATCCCCACATGTATATTTTCCCCCACAGAAATACTACATACAGAGAAGAGAGATTTCCATTCCACATGAACGCCGCCTAAGGGAAATACCTACATATTTGGTTTCGGATTTTCGGGGGCATTATCTTGAAACAATCAGTTATGCTGATGACGCACACAATGACGAATCGCAAGACTGTGATATTTGCCTGCTTCGGTATCATCCTGGGCCTGTGCCTCGGCACCTTGCTGAAGAACTACCGGGCGCTGGAGTATGTGAAGGGATGCAGCTTGCGGCCAACAAACCTCAAGACACCGGCGGAGATTATTGGACTGCGAGATGAGGACACCATTCAGAATTCGCAGCGGAATCTGGTCTTTGTGGGCGTAATGACAGCCAAGAGCTTCCTGGAGGGCAGGGCGCGGGCTGTGTATGATACGTGGGGCAAGGAGGTACCCGGACGGATCGCCTTCTTCAGCTCTGAGGGTAGCTATTCGGATGACCTGCCGGTGGTGGGGCTGCGCAATGTGGACGATCGCTATCCGCCGCAAAAGAAGTCCTTCATGATGCTGCACTACATGTACGAGCACTACATTGACCGCTTCGAGTGGTTCATTCGCGCCGATGACGATGTCTACATGGAGCCGGATAAGCTGGAGCGCTTTCTGCGCTCCATTGACAGCTCCAAGCCGCAGTTTATCGGGCAGGCCGGCAAGGGTAATACGGAGGAGTTTGGCCTGTTGTCCCTGGAGTTCGATGAAAACTTTTGCATGGGCGGACCGGGTGTGATTCTCAGCAGCGAGACACTGCGCCGCGTTGCCCCGCACATCCCAACTTGCCTAAAGAATCTATATAGTACGCACGAGGATGTCGAGGTGGGCAGGTGTGTGCAGAAGTTTGCTGGGATACCGTGTACCTGGAATTATGAGGTGAGTAAAATATGTATTTACCGAAAATCCCAGAACATGATTAGGAAATTACAGAATATGTTTTAAGGTTTTGAAAGTTTTTAAAATGTTAAAAAAAAAAACTAAAAATAATTAATAAATATTTGGATTTCTTTGAATATTTTTATATATTTAAAATTTTATTATAAATCCAACTAAACAAACCTATCAAATCTTTTCTCTTGAAAATATCTTAACTTTGAATACAAATAATTCTTAAGCTTTTATTGATTTTTTGTGATTTCTTAAGAAGTTTGTTTCAAGTATGGTTTTCTTCATATTTTATTATATATTTAAATATTTTGTATCTATCAGATGCAGTATATATTGCGCCATAATTCGAGTGGCCCAAATGCTTACACCGGCAAGCTGAAAAGGAAGGAGATCCACAATGCCATTACCCTGCATCCCATCAAGCAGGCGCCGCTCATGTACAGACTTCACTCCTATGTGCAGGTGAGCTATGAAGCATATATTATATAGATACTATATATACCATTTATATACTATATAGTCTCTATTGAGAGAGAGAAATTAAACTAAAGTTCTTGCTTGATTTTCCTGAAATTTGTTAGTATAACTCTAAAGATATTTGGTGTTTACAGGGCCTAAAGGCTGAGGATATGCGTCAGGAATCACTGCTTCTGCATCGGGACATCAAGCGGATGGCCAAGTACCTAGAGGTGCCCGACGAGAGCACCTACATGCTGCCCAGTGCCTCGCCCGAGAGTGATACCGGCAAGCGGCATTTCCAGGACCACAACATTTTAGGTGAGATTACTACCATAAAGTCCTAGCATATAGCCCACCATATAGCCTACCATATACCCTACTATATCCACTAAACATGGGTATTCATTTGAAAAAAAAACTCCACACAGAAACAAAAAATTTACAAAGATAATCCAAGGAGCTACGGCTGCTGATCCTGGTTGCAGAGGGTCAAACCCTTGCCCAGGCAGGCGGCATAGCCCATTAGATGGGGCAAGAGATTCTGCTCCATGACGCCGCCAAAGAGGTGAGCCTGCGGGCCCATGGCAAACACGACCACATCCTCGCCAGCATGGACACCCTTGCGTCCCTTGATATAGCTGGGAGTAAAGGAGGCTGCAAGAGAAAGTGTGTGTCAAAGTGCAAAGTCAAGATCAAGATCAAGATTCCAACTTCATAAAAAAGATCTTTGGGGTGACAACTCACTGGGGCTCAGCTTCTTTCTGGGATTCGTCCGGCGGCCAGCATTGTCCGCGCTCTGCCACTTGCCCACGGCATAGTTGAGGGTGCTGTAGCCCACGCCATCCATGTCTCGCTGCTGCTCGTCCATGCCCAGAATGGGTGTGCCCCGTATGGCGGCGCCTGACATAGTCAGCGTGTGCGAGTGATCGGAGGTGACCACCACCAGGGTCTCCCGTGAATCTGTCATCCGTATAGCCGTCTCCACGGCCTCATCAAACTCGAGGGTCTCGTCCAAAGCATAGCCCACCCGCGTCTCATGGTGACCATGATCGATCCGCCCGCCCTCAATGAACACAACAAAGCCCTGGCCATCGGCCCGACTCTGCTGCTCCAGCTTCTCCAAGGCGGCCGCTGTCAGGTCCTTGAGACGCGGCTGCTCCTTGGTGGCCGCCAAATGGTACGGCATGTGGCTGTCACCGAAGACGCCCAGCAGACTGCCATCGCCGGTGCAGTTCTTCAACTCCGTTAGCGAGCGGCAGAAGCATCCCTGCGGATTCGATTGTCGCCACTGAAGCAACAAATCCTTGCCATCCCGCCGCTCGTCGGCAAACTTGCCAAGGCCGCCGCCCAAAAGCACTTTGAAGTTGCGTCCCGGCTCCTCTTCCACCAGTTGGCGAGCTATCTCCAGCTCCTCGCCGCGCCGTGAGACATGGGCATAGCCACCGGCGGGACTGGCATCCGTTAGCCGTGTGGTGGTCACCAGTCCGGTGGCCTTGCCCGCCCGCTGGGCCCATTGCATTAACGAGTCCACCGGCTCACCGCTGGCACTCTGACCCAAGCAGCCGACCCTAGTCTTAACACCGCCCAAATAGGCGGTGGATGTGCAGGCGGAGTCCGGAATCTGGGCATCCACGCAATACGTCTTACTGAGTCCGGCATAGGGGAAGCGTTCCACCGCCAGTAGTGCCTCCTCGCCGGTGCCGCCGCCACGTTGTCCCTTGAGAATGCGAGCAGCGGTGAGTGTGGTGATAGATAGGCCATCCGCAAGGAGCATCACCACATTCTTAGCCTGTCGTCGGTCCATGGAAGAGTCTTTAGTCCTGGCCAAGCGCTGCTGGAGCTGCTCCTGCGCCTGTTGCGTCCAAAAGCTGGCCAACGTTTCCTCCGGGATCTTCACCTCCGCCAGCATCTCGGGCTCACCAGCAGCGACTAGGACGAGGCAGAGGATGAGCGAGATCGAAAGAGCGATCAACTTGGCTGGCAACAACATATTGACTGGGCCGGGGCAAAGGAATAAACATGTACATAACTAAATAAATGCGGGTCCCAAACTGACAGCCAACGACGGGGATTTTTATAGGCCAACTAAGTCAGCGGGGAATCGGGCTTAACAGCCCACTCCCTGGTTTAGCTTATCCAATATATTTTTAATATATTCCCTTTTCTTTACAGGCATCAGCCCGGAACTGAATAAATTCGTGCCCGCCAGCACCGATGACCTGCTGGACTGGTCCTTCATCGCCCGCAGCCTGTACTCCGCGAGCTCAGCGAATCCCAAGCAGAAGATTGACTCGGCCATGAGGGAGGGCCTCGAGGATGTAATTACCGAGGTGATGGAGAACATCAACAACTATTCCCGTCAGCGGGGACGTGTCATTGAGTTTCGGGAGCTCCTCTATGGCTACCATCGACTGGACGCCCTGCATGGTCAGGATCTGATTCTGGATTTGTTGCTCATCTACAAGAAATATCGCGGCAAGAAGATGACGGTCCAAGTGCGGCGGCATCTCTATGTGCAGCGTGCCTTCACGGGGATCTTTGTCAAAGAATTTGACGAGGACTTTTACAATGTCACCCTGCAGCAGAGTAAGAGAATCAGAGATCTCCTCCTGGATAAGATATATATATTTCTAATTGTATTTCTCTTTCAGGTCTCCTGGGCAGCTTGCTCCAGAATGGAATGGCCCGGCTAAGCAGTCACTTTACCATGCCCAGCGGTCTGCTGCCGCCGACGCAAGACAAAATCGTCTTCGTTCTGCCCATAGCCGGACGCTTGGGCACCTTTGAGCGTTTCCTGCGCACCTACGAGCGAGTCTGCATCCTGGGACAGCAGCACTGTGACCTGCTGGCTGTGATTTTCGGCTCGTCGGATGAGCTGGGCGACCATTTGCAGCTTCTTCACGATCTGCAGGCCCGCCATGTGTACCAACAGGTGAATTATATCCGGCGCAGCAGCACCTTTTCGCGAGGCGTGGCCCTCGATGTGGCGGCACGCTCCTCGTACATACGACAGGAGGACATCATTCTCTTCATCGACGTGGACATGGTGTTCGAGGTGGAGACGCTGCAGCGGGTGCGGATGCATACGCAGCGCGGCAAGCAGGTCTACCTGCCCATTGTGTTCAGCCAGTACGATCCACAGAGGCGTGGCGGCGGCTTGGGAAAGGGAGCGGCCGATGAGGAGTCGGAGGCACCACGAATTGATGATGAGAGCGGCTATTTCCGGCAATTCGGCTTTGGAATCTGTGCCATCTACAAGTCAGACATTTTGGATGAGGACATCAATGGCTTCGACAAGGACATAACCGGCTGGGGCCTGGAGGATGTCAAGTTTCTGGAGAAGATTGTGCGCGTGGGCACACGGCCAAGGGGTTTCCTTACCAACACCGCCGAGCTGCCGTTCGACTACAACGAGGCCGCCGAGCAGTGGCGCCGGCTGAGCGTGTTCCGTGCCCCGGATCCCACGCTCGTTCACATCTACCATGACATTAGCTGCGACATCCAGCTGGATGCGCCGCAGTATAACATGTGCCTGGGCACCAAGGCCAATTCCCTGGGCAGCACGCGGCTGATGGAACAGCTGTTCCACAGCAATCCGCTGAATATTCAGTTTGCCGCCGACTTTAATCGGCAGAAGCAGCAACAGCAGCACCAGGTCAGGTGATCCGATCCCAACTCGATACCGTTACGGATCCCTAACCAGTGATCACGCCAGCGTTCCTGCCACAAAGTATTCCCAGCCAGCATTTAAGCACATTTTTCAAGTCAAATTCGAGTCTGTTTCGACTCCTTCTCTAACTGATTATATTCGATGGCGCTCGTTTTTTTATCCAAAACTCTACCCCAAACGGGGCCTCTCTTGGGGTGTCCAGTATCCTGGCTTAATGTCAGAATCTGGATTATCTGGGACTTCTGTATCTTTATTTGAATCCCTTAACATATTTGTTTATGGTAATTTAATTGAAAATCAATTCCGGTTTTGTTTTACTTAAACTTTCTTAAGAAAGAATTTTTTTTTTACTTTATTTATAGGTTTAGAAATCGTTATTTAATCATAATCTATTTCTTATAAATAATAAATCTATTAATCATACTCACATTGCCAAAAAAAAAAAAAAACAGCAACAATTGCAGCAAATAGGTGCCTTAAAAATAATGGTATCCTATTTTTAAAGTCATTTTTTTAACACCAACCTTTCTGAAACAGCAACAAGACTCCAAGAAATCTCCACTAGAACTCCCTTCAATTTAATTTCAACAATTTACTTTTTTTATCTTAATTTGAAAGACAGCAAGGGGACTCGAAAAGGACTCATATAGGTGATTTTTGTACAAACAATCTTCCAAATGCTGGCAGGGCTGGTTTTATTTAATATATATATATATATATCTTTTTTTTGTAATAACTATATTTGTCTGTGTGTAAGGAGAAGTTGTAGTTGTAGTATTAGTAGGAAGAGGAGAAGGAAATCAATCCCTCCTTATGTAGTCGATGTGGGCTCCTCGGCGATGGTCACCGAGGGTGGCGGAATGACGTGTCTTGGTTTGCTCAGCGGCGGCGGCTCCCTGAGCATTTTGAGCAGATTAACCTTGTGACGCTCCATGCCATCATACAAGCCGTAAACCTGGGAGAAACCAAAATATGCGGCCACAGCTGCCACACCAAAAAGAGGAACCATAATGATAAAGCCGCCTAAACAAGCGAAGAACACCATGGACACAATGGTGAGGAGTGTGCCTGCAACAAGGAGGAAAAAAGCATTAAATTTTAAATGAAAAAAAAAAAAACTGGAAATTCCGGAAAACCAGAAACCAACCTTCGAGTACCAAAAGGCCAGTGAATGTCATCAGCATGGTGGCTATACCGAAGCCAAAGATAATGAGGAAGGGCAGCAAAAAGACCAAGCCTGCGGCCAGCAGGCAAATGGCAATGTGAGGATTCCTGGCACACCAGGCGGCCATGGAATCCACAATCTCTCTGCCGCCCAGCTCGGACATCACAAACTCCGCCAAGCGTCGCATCTGTAGCCCTGGAAAATATTTGAAAAATTGTTTATATTTAGAGTTTCTTTTTTTATTGGGGTTTAATTTCTTTGCAATATATTATTTTTAAGGTGTCCCAAGACATTCTTGGAATATTTATACGACTTTTCGTAAGCCAAATAATTAAAAAATGTAATGTCAAAGTCCAAAGATCTGAATACAAGTTTAATTTGTAATTAAACATGGATTTTGAGTGGCGGAACCTTTGAATTACAGAAATGAAGCGTAAAAAACCTGCTCATCAGCTGTTAAAATTTAATTAATATAATTACTTTCAATAATTAAGAGAATCTAGAACTCGTTTCATGGCGTACATACACGTCTTGTATAGCATTTGAAGCAAGGACTCCAGGAACTGGTCATGGCCGTTGCCTAAGGGCCGAGCTGTGTCGTCCTCCTGCTGTGTCTTCATCTTTGGGTCCGCTTTCTGTGCCTTCCTTGGTTCAGTTGTGTCATGTGGCTGTGCCTTGGCTCTTGGCTCAGATGTGTTTTCTTGTTGCGACATCCTGGGCTCCGTTGTGTCCCCCTTTGATCCTGCAGCCGATCGCTGGGCAGCAGCATTTGCTTCCCTGGCGGCGGCTTTCCGCGCCTTGTTCGAATGGCCCTGCAATGGAGGCGGAGATCATCATCATGAATCCGAAATCGATAGTGATTAAGCCCCGCCGGGACTGCGCTCTCCATCTGAGGCCATCAAACGCGATGACCTTTGGCACCATTCAGCATTCAGCATTCCTTTTCCAGCCGCAGCCGGCGAACTGCACTCACACACACACCTACCATCTTGTTGGCTCCTGTGGCTAAGTCAGAGCTCAGGGACGGACTGCTGGGCTCAGTCCAGGTGGAATCTGTGTCCGAATTATCGCAGTTCCGTGTCCGGTTGTGGTCCAAAAGCAGCAGCAGCGAAAATCAAAACCAAAATAATGATGAACAGAACGTAAACATTAAGAGCGGCCTGCCAACTCGCTGCTTCTACACTCCTGCGGCGATGCCAACTCAATCGGAGACGGCGAGGCCGAGGCCACAATTAAAGAAAAACTTCACAATTTGAAGTAGATTTAAACTTAAACTAACCAAAAATACATAAATTCAACAGAAAAAGGCCTTTGCAAAGAATCAAACACCTTACTAACTCCCTGTGCTGCATTCGCGCACATACACATAAAAAACAATGTGTGTGCAATAAATAACAGCTGAAAATAGCATCCCTCTCTTTCCCCTCGATCACAAGCTGTAGTTCATGCGGAGGCCGCTAGATGGCGTTTCGCTTCTTAGAACCGTTTTAAAATATTTTTAAGAGCGAAAATGCATTTTTTATTTGAAAATTCAAATTTTTCTGAATTTTTTTTTCAATTTGTACGAAATTTATACATTTTTTTATATTGGATCCTATACTCCGGTCGTGATATGATGTCACTTAAAAAACGAATATGTTGTTTTATATTGTCATATTATTTGTGTTATTACTATACTGCTGCAGGGTGATATAATTTCAAATCTTATATATTTAATTCCCGATTAAATTCCACTATTTTCAACTGCAAGTTTATAGAAAATTCCCGAAGTTGGCTTTCTGTATCGTTGGTTTTTTTTTTTTTAATTTGGGGCTTTGATGGGTAATTCACTTACTAAAAACAACTATTTGTATTAAATACTCGTTAAATAATTTAATAATTTGATTAAGCTATATAAAAAAAAAATGTTTTCTTTAAAGTGTTATCCTTAAAAGTCGGTTTTCGATTTGGTTTTGTTGGGCAACTTAATTAGTTCTTAAGGCTTCAAGCTACAATAAGCACAGAATGCAGTCTGTTTAGAAATTGAAGTCACAGTGATTGAAAAATCACATAAATATTTAATGTCCGATGGGTTTAGTGGAGCAGGAATCGGAGTCCGTTGAACGGTGGCCGCTCCGTTATCCTCTCCGCCATCAAACGCTCCCCGTGCACCGTCATTCCGCAGCGCAGCTTGGGCGCATGGAGAAAATTCAAATCGGCGGCACGATCACGACACGGAAGCGGCAGCCATCCATACACTTGTGACTCCAGGAGGGGAACACCTCTGGCCAGCTGACGCTGGCGCTCCAGCTGCTTCTCCGGCCAGGTGTGGGGCAGGTAGCGCAACGGATTCGCCGGCTGTCGTTGCTCAAACTGGGCGTAGAACTTCCGCGTTAAGGGATAAACTGCAACAAAAATAGGATACGATATAAAAAACTAAATATTTCTATAAAAAACATATTGTGAATCCAGAAAGTAAACCATGAACACTCAGATGTTGCTTCTGGCGATGCTTTTCTAAATTGAATTTCAAAGGACATTGTACCTTGGCTTACTGGCACGAAGGCATCGTAGAGCCTGATGTGACGATTGGACTTCTCGATGAGCTCCTTTTCAAAGTCGTACGGCAGCGGTCGGGGATCGCCCTCATGATGATCCTGGCCCTCGCCATCCTCCTCGGCCTCGCCCTCGCCATTGGCCTCGGGACCTGGCTTCATGGTGCTTCTAATTTCACTTTCTGTTGCAACTGCAGTCCCTACTCCTGCTGCTGTTGCTCCTTCTATGCCTGCAGGAGCACCTCTCTCTTTATATGAAAGTAATCCGTCCGCAATCGGTGGCGTGCTTGGTTCGTTTGACTTGGCTGCAGCCAGCAAGGACACCAGCGCCAGGTCCTCCTCTCCTTTGTCTGCTGACTACTGCCTGCCGCCTGTCTTTTCACTGTTTTGCCTCCATTTGGCAGCAACTTGTACTCATTAAAGTTTTGCTATTGTTGCCGGATGGCAGGCAATGTTGCCAGCACGGCATACGTACGCATCCCCCATGACGCACCCACCGAACCCACCGCCCAAGGAGCCGCCGGGCAGGCTCTGCGGGTGGTGTGACCCACAATCACAGTTTTCGCAAAAAAAAAAAAAATACGTCAGAGTAAACGTGGAACGACGGCGTGTCGGAGGAGGTAAAGTGGGAGCAGGAGCAGTGTAGGCTTAACCCTAAAAAATGGCAAGTTTCTTAGCCGCCCCCTCCTCCCAGCATATATACCTCTATATATATTGGCTCCATTTCATGTCGTTGCCGTAATTTGGTACAAGCCCAAAAAACCGAATCCTTGAAGTAAAACAGCAATTTCCGAAAATAAACCCATTTCGGGGGCGATTGGCATTGCGTGTCCAAACAATCGCAGCCGCAATCTGGAGAGCGGAGAGCGTGGAGGGCGAGGAGCAATACCACATCCTGCCTGGTCGTAATCCGAGTTTATGCCCCCGCAGTTGTGCAACCTGCTCGATGTCGCCAATTTCCGGCCTAATCGAATCTAATTGAATGCATAAATACACAAATAAATCAATTTAATTACAATGCAGGCTTGGCTGGCACGCAGACCCACACTCGGCAGGACACTATCCCTGTGTGTGTGTGTATAGAATGTATGTTTCCTTGAGTAAGTCTATGTAAGTCCTAGCAATGTCTTCAGCAAAGCCTCAAAAACAAAAGGGATACAAGAGTGTGTCTAATAATAATAATTGACGGTATTTACACTGAGGGGACAGGACCAAGCCCAAGTCCTGTTGCTTCCTTTAACTATATTTATTCTTAAATAAATGTTAAATGATTAAAAGTTGTTGACGAGAGGAGAAATGTACAGAACTTTGGAACTTTAATGGAAAGAAGACTTGGGAAATTTCCATTCACTAAACGACATTGTCTCAACACATTGAAATTCATCTAATTTTAATTTAAACAATATTTTAAATTAAGAAAAAAAATATCTGTATATATGTATCAAGTAAAAGCATGAAAGTTGTCTCCCGTCTCCCAATTGGTTGAGGTATGTAACCACGCGTATATATCCCCCATAAAGGAATTAAATCTCTGCGAGATGTCTGAGGATTCTCTGCTCCCAAGCCTAGCCAAGCCAAGCCAAGCCAAGCCCAGTGCCCGTAAGCCCCTTAACTAACTAAATACATATATCTACATATATCAGTCGTGTTTAGGAGGAGTCGTTGTTGAGGGAGTCCTGGGTGCCGGGACTACAGCGCATCTGGATAAAAGTCCCGATAGGCAAAGGCCTCTATGTACTCCGGCCGATGGCAGCCGAACAAATGATGCGGCAACTCCTTGTGGGCATACCGCTCCAGCGCCTTGCGCGTCTTCTCGAGCAGAACGGCCTCGTCGAACTTGACACGCTGCACCGTTGTCTTTCGCAGGATAGTCTGCACGAACTGCGACCAAACGGAGCCGGACTCTTCGGGATCCGTTTCTGAATCAGCAGCAGCAGCAGCAGCTTCTGTAAGCTGCTTCTTCTCCTTTTGGTCCTTGGGTTTGGGGTCAGCTGGTTGAGCCTCAGTCGCTGTCGTCGTTGTCACCTCCAGCGCTTTAGCTTTGCTGTCAGCATACACAGTGGCCACGTCCGCATGACCTGCTGTCGGCTGAGCATCGTCCTTGGCGGCAGTGGCGAATTCTTTGCTTTTGGCGGCCAGTGGAGTCTCCTGCATTAGCGTTTGCAGGCGGTCCACCGTCTCGGCCATGCGTTTTCGAAAATCAATAATGCGTCGGGCGTAGCGAAAGAGTTCCCGCTCCTCGACTGGCTTCATGGGCCTCATGCGCTCCTCCTGACGTAGTTCATCGGGTTCCAGCAGCGGTCGGTAGCGTCCCACGGCATCCGTGGTGCCCGAGAGGTAGATGCGTTGGGCAAACTCCTGCATGGCGGTGGTATTCACTATGGCAAGTGCATAACCATTACGTGCCTGCAGTATTACTTTGCGAATATCATTTAAATGCATCGAGGAGGAGGCGGAGGACGAGGAGGAGGCATTAGTCTGCGGCTCCTGCACATTCTGCTCCTCCAAATGGACAGACGATGACGGCCTATCCAGGCTCTCCAGTACATTGGCCAAGTGACCGTGCAGGCGTTCGCCGTCCGCCTGGAAACTGAGCAAGCCCAGGCCCTGAATCAGCCGAATGTTGGCCACATACTGCTGTTCCAGTTCGTAGAGCTGCCAGAGGGATCGCATCCGCGATTCGTACTCCTTCTGGGCGCCCGGACCCAGGACACTGCTGATGTTCGTGTCGTACAGCTGCAGGCCGCGGATAAAGGCCACGTCCATGGTGAAGTTGCCCATGAAGGATAGCACATAGTTGAGGGCTTCGGCGGCGCTGCCAAAGTTCTCTCTTCGCTGCGCAAAGAAGTCGTCCAGGTCACTCACCGTCAGCTGGTTGCGCGGCACTTCGCTCCGCTGCAGGCTCTTGTTGAGTTCCCGCTCCTCGCGTATCCGCTCAAAGTTGCTCACCAGCAGATCTCCGGCAGGCTGTTGGAACTCATCGAACACCTCAATGTCCACGGCCATGGTTGTGGTGGCTGACTCTGCATTATCTTTGCCAGCCTCCTGTCCCGTCCTGGCCTTCTCGGCCTGCTCCCTCTCCCTCTCTTGCTCGTAGTATTGCTCGTAATTCTCCGGGTGGCACTGCGGTGCCCACTGATCCTGCACTGCCACCTGATGCTCCCTGCTTCTCTCAAAGATGGAACGTGCACTGAAACGCTGCAGATCCAGACCGGCATATATATCTTCCTTGTGGGAATGACAACAGTGCAGCGCCGACATATCCATTGGATGAGCCTCTGTGTTGAAAATATACGCGCCGGCCTGCACCACACAGACATCGTCTTCGGTGGAGAGCAGCTCGCCACCAGAGCCGTCATCGTGCAGGAAGTTGTCCTCGTCAAAGAGCAGATACAGATACTTGCTCGTCTCCGCCAAAAAGAAAGATTCCATGCGGTTCTCCTTCTCGTGGGTAACCACATTGCGAATCTAAAAAAAAAAAACGCAAGATTTTGCAATTGTTAATCCGAAAAGCTTTGAAATTCTAGGAATTGGCCTCCTTACCGTGGCATATCCGCACTTGGTCTTGGCACTAAACTCAATGGTCTCCAGCATGTGCTCGCCCAGCTCTAGCAGGTATTCGTTGCGCGTCGCCCGATACAGATACATCGCCGATTCGATGAGCTCCGGCCGCAGGGGATATACCTCGCGATTGGGCGACGCCTCGCCCGCAGCTATGTTGTAGAACTCCGGCAAGAAGCCGTACTTCTTCCACACACCGATGTACCGTGAGATGGTGCGCAGCGCCGGCTCTGTGTCGCCGACAATGCTGAGTATACCGGGCCAAAAAGCCTCCAGCGACTGAAAGACCGGAAGGGTGACGTGGCCCTTATTCATGCCGACCCACACGTACCAGTCCTCCTTTCGCATATACTTGTCGATGGCTGCACGGGCCTCGTGGAAGAGTTCCAGCAGCTCGGGGCGATTGAGCAGCATCGACGCCTTAACCAGGTATTCGAAGAGGGAATCCACACCGGCGCCGATGCCCGAGTCGAGGGCCGTCCAGCGTCCACTCTGGACATCAATGTGGTTGCCAAAAAGACCAATGGACGAGCGGTGGGCCCAGAGAGCGTGAACCGCTCGCATGGCCACCTCCTCGTAAATACTGTTGCCGGTCAGCCGGCTCAGCGTGCCGAATTCGATGAGGAAGGTGCCTACTCCAGCCGTGCACGTGACCGAAGTCTCACCCTTGGGCACGCCGTAGCGCAGGTTCACCGTACCGTACGGCATGCCGGTGTTCGTGTCAAAGGCGGGCAATAGCCGCCGGGCAACGTCCTCAGCCAAGCGGAGCAGCGGGCCCTGGCAGGGCCAGCCCTGCTCCAGATCGATACCGGCCCGTTTGGACAGTAGGTGGGCGGACAGCAGGCCTCCAACGATGCGGATGTTCGTCTCGAACACGGACACATTAATGTCGCGATCGAAATTCATCTTTTGCTCCAGCAACTGGGTGACGCGACGGAACTCTGTGAAGTTGCCCATGACGGCCAGCGTGTCCAGGGCGTCAATCAGCGTCAGAGAGTAGCTGCCCCAGGTGTCGTGGCCATCGCAGGTCAGCGGACGCAGCTCGTCATAGTTGGAGGCGTGGCGCAAGTAGCCCTCGTAGGCGTGCTGGAACATGCGACGCACGTCCTCCCTGGCGGGATTATAAACAGAGATTAGCGCTGGCGGTCGGACCAAATTCTCCAGGGACCAGTTACCCACCTTAGCTCCAGCTTCCGGGCCTTGGTGAAGTGCTTTTGACCGCTGACATCAGTCGCCAGCAGCAGCAGCAGCAGAGGGAGGACCGTGCAGAGCAGCAGCTTGTAGAGGTAGTTCCAATGCTGCATCGTTGCTTGGGTCGGCGGAGTCAATCAGTGGCGCTAATTCAATTATGGGCATGGTCAGTGCGCCATAGCCAGCGTGGATGTGGATGTGGGAGAAGTCAAAGCGGCTACGTTGTCGTAAAAACCAAAACACGGCGAATAGCGGGAAGGCACAGCGGTCCGAGAATACCCTGCACCAGGCAAATGTGACCAACTAGTGGGGGTTAATGTGTGTGTGAGTCGCTCTATTGTTTTATTTTAATTATTTCAATGCACACTTATGTGTTTTATATTACATTACTTTTGGTTAAATATTCCGGTTAATATTTTAGTAACTAGTTTTGTATAGAAACAACATATTGTTCATAAAACCACCTATGCCCAGCTATAGTGTGAAAACAGCTGTTTCCAGCAAAGAACTATCGAAAGTAGCGACAGGGTGCTCGATTCGCGTGTAGATACTGGCTGGCAGTTACAAATGGCTCTGCTCGGGCAAAAACACCTTCAAATGGCCGATATAATATTTTAAACGGACATCAAAATTCAAAACGAATATGGCCCAGTACTTCAGGTGTAATATTCTGGTCAAAAAGTAAATCGATTGTTCGTGGCTCTATTGCGCGGCACGCGCGCTTTTCGTTAACACCAGTTGGCAGGACCAATCAGTGTTTCTGTGCTGGCCATTCAAAAGTGTGTGTTCTTACGGCATTGTATTGTGTTTGGAATTCAAAATAAACAAGGAACAGACTACCCAACAATTGCAGAAACTGCACCCAGCGGTGAGTGAATCCACAAGGAATTATTATTATTATCGCTTATATCCCGGATACGTAGTCCAAAAACAAGGCAAGCCTTGGTTTCGTACGCAAACAACCGAATCGCCTTCCTGGCAATCGGCAGAAGATGGGTCTTAGTTGGCTATTATCCGGTTAAAGCCTCCCACAAATGTTTCCCAATTATCCGCCCAGACGGTGTTTATATCGTGGGGTCTGATTTTCAGAGCCCAGCTCAAAGCATTTCACAATATGCCATCGGATGCGGGGTAATGTCCGTTGGCTGAAAAGTAACAACATTGTGAAAGCAGACATGTGGGCTACCCCTTGGAGCCCCCGTTAACGCGCAAAACCCTTCCCAATTACGTTTAGTCATAAGCCCGTAACGTTTGCTAGCCGCCTTTTACGCGGTCATAGTGATATCTGTGAAAATATAAACAATTGGAGGAAAATATTAAATTTTTAGAGCAGAGTTGTCGCCGCTCGCACCTCAATCCGCCGCAACAACCCTGCGCACACGCAAAACCTATCGAAAATTTTTTATGGGCCCACGGTCGATAAAACACTTTCGTGTGCGCCTCTCAGTCGTGTACAAAAAAAAATAGAAAAATAGAAAAAGAAAAGCTTCTAAAACGAAATCGAAACAACGGAATACAGCGAAACACAACGGGCCCGCAACCGAGTGCAGTACACAAGTAACCATAATTTAGCAAGTTAAGTGCCAGGAGCAGGAGCAACGCAAAAACAGCAACAGTTCTACGGGAAAAATGGAAATATGCATAATACGAAAAAGTGGCCAATAACAAAAACAAATACAGCCAGCGACAATAGTCAGCAGCAGCAGCAGTAACAACAACCATATCAGCAGCAGCAGCAGCAGCAACGTGTGTGTTGTAATTGTGGAACCGAGCAGAGGCGGCCGCAGAAAAGTGTGTGTGTGCTCCGACGGGGGGTGGTTGCTGGTCGTCTGCTCGCCCATAAATTAGAATCGTGCGACGACATTGAGGTTCGCCCTGGAATGCAGCATGTCCGCGGATCAGGATCAATAATCATCGAAGTCGACACAACGTAAGCAGCCGCAGCAGCAGCGGGCAATAAAGTTCGAGCCGAAAAAAGAGGAATCACGCGCGCCACCCCAATACGGAAAACGGCTGAAAAATGTTAGCTAAATGCCAAGTTATCTACAATTATTATTTATTTGTCCCTGTGTGCGTGCCAGTCAAAAGTGTGTGTGTGCGATAGCAAAAATAATAAAAATCCGCTCAAATTGCGATGCCAAATTGTCGCCGCGTCCCCGACTTGTGTACAATTAATTGATCGTCTTTCAATTGGCGAGACATCCCATATTTCAGATATACAGCATTTCCATATGTCCGTATCGCTCCTGGAGCGCTCCATCTCCCAAGGTTGTTGCCTATTGTATAACTTGAATCGGAGCCGAGTAGTCCGGGCCTCGTTCCTTGTTTATCTTTGGACAATCCAAAGTGGTGGCGTACAGTGGAGGCTGTCACAGGTTGGACTCGAACTCACTTTGATTCGATAAGCCATTCGCTCGCTGGGACAAGTGCTGTCACCTGGCATTACCGCGGAGCGAGCGGGGGATAAGGAGAGAGAGAGAGAGGGAGCCTTATCTTTGACGCCTTACGGCTTGACAAATTCGAATAAATTAGGCTTTTATTTGGAAATTGTTAAAGTAATAATCATAAATAGGTGCCCCCAGCAGCAATTTCTCGTAAGGATTAATGTTCAAGGCTTCACATATAGGATATTTCCTAGCATTCACACGAGTAGCTTCTAAATAATGCTTAATTTTGCCCTAAGTAATGGCATTTCCAGAAATGTTTACTCTTTAATTAGAAATAGCCTTCATAATTAATTCTTCAAGGTTTCCTAGGGAATTAACACATCAAATTAGCTTTTTATTTAAGAGTTGAAACCATAAGGAATGGAAATTCCTTTAAATATTTATTTATTTTTATATTTATTGCATCTCTTTAACCATTTCTTTAGATTCTATAAAAGTTGCACAATTCTAGTATTGATTTTTCATACTCTTGAGATGATATATGATATATAGAGGCATAAATAACTCATTTCCCATTCAAGATTTCCACATTTACAAATTTAAACAATTCCCAAGGGCCCGAGTACTGGTAGACCTTCTTAGAAACGATTTCCTAGTGGAATATAATCAATTTTTGATTGATTTCTACCTAAAATATTAGTCAAGATCACAAATATTCAGGGAATAAAGCAACAACCTTGGACGGCGAGCGAGTGAGTCACTGATTAGCAGCTTTCACTGTACCGCGCACGCACTCGAACGCACACAGGCGACGACGCCACCATACACCATCGTATCACCCGGTGTATGTGGCTGTGGACTTGATCAAATGTTTACTCAAGAACAATTTTTACAGAGCCAGCAGTAGCAGCAGCCGCAGTTCGAGGGAAGAGAGGAGGTCAAGCAGGAGGAGCAGGTGGAGCACAACGGTGCTCTGAGCAGATAAAAAGCCGCCTGATCAAGCCATCGCCATGGTGAGCAACAATCTCGTTGTGCCCGTGGTCCTCTGGGGGCCCACAGCGCCCACGCATTGCATCTCGAGCGTGTTCCTTTCGGATGACCAGCTGACGCTGGTTACCGGCTGCTACGATGGACAGATCTGCCTGTGGCAGGTGGAGCCCAGCACATTAAAGATGTCGCCGCGCTGCCTGCTGGTGGGCCACTCTGCGCCGGTGCTGTGTCTGGTGCGTGCCTCGCTCCTGCCGGAGAACAGCTTTCTGGTCAGCTCGTCGGAGAACGGCGAGATGTGCACCTGGGACCTCACGGACGGCAAGTGCATGGAGGCGGTCAAGCTGCCGCAGGTTCACACCCAGATCCAGAGCTATCACACGGCCAACAGCGAGGATGTGCGTCTCTTCTGCATCGGCTACTACGCCGAGATCATGGTCATGGATCCCTTCAGCCTCGAGGTTATCTATGTGCTCAGCTCTAAGGTTAAGCCGGACTGGATATCCGCCATCCATGTGCTGCGTCCGATGCGCCGCAAGGACGATGTGGTGCTGGCCATCACCACCACCGGCACCGTCAAGGTGTGGACTCTCACGGGTAATGAGAACAAACACGCGGAGCCCATCTACGAGAACGAGTCGAAGGAGATCCGATGCCTCAACGCCATCACCATGAACTGCTGCGCCCAGAACCAGCGAACGGTGCTCCTCGTTTGCACTAAGTACTGGCAAATCTACGATGCCGGCGACTTCACCGTCCTGTGCTCCGTCATCGCCCCGGCCCGGGAGCGGTGGCAGGGCGGCGATTTCATCACCTCGGACCGCGTCATGCTGTGGACGGACGAGGGCAAGGGCTATCTGTACAAGCTGCCCGCCAACTGCATTCCGGACAACAAGGAGTTCCACTCGAAGAGCGTCGTCCGCGACGCCCCCTATCTGTACTACGTCCTGCAGCATGCCGGCGACAAGGTGCTCTCGTGTCCGCCGGCCATGAAGCTGCTGCAGGGCGCTGGCGGCCAGCACAATTTACTCCGCGGTGACTCTGAGGGCTACATCTCCGTGTGGAACGTGCCGGAAGTGCCTCTGGACAACATCAGCATACTGCAGGCCAAGCAGATGCCGCCGCGCGTCCTCAAGCCGCATGTCTGTACCTCGCTGGTGGAGGCGTGGTCGATTATGGATCCGCCGCCCGTCGGCATCCTGGACCAGCTGTCGCGCATCACGGAGTCGCCTGTGAAGCTCACCTCGAGCATATATCTGCCGCAGCAGAGCCGTTTGGTGATTGGACGCGAAGACGGCAGCATTGTAATTGTGCCGGCCACCCAGACGGTGATGATGCAGCTGCTGGTGGGCATCAAGCAGAACTTCAGCGACTGGCCCTCGCACCAGATCCTCTACGGCCACCGTGGACGAGTCAACTGCCTGCTCTGCCCCTCGATGATCCATTCGCGGTACGAAAAATCCCACCTGCTCTCCGGCGGCATCGATTTCGCCGTCTGCCTGTGGGATCTGTACAGTGGCAGCCTGCTGCATCGATTCTGTGTCCATGCCGGCGAGATAACACAGCTCCTCGTGCCGCCGGAAAGCTGCAGCCCGAGGATACTGAAGTGCATCTGCTCGGTGGCCTCGGATCACTCGGTCACCCTGGTGTCCCTGCAGGAGCGGAAGTGCGTGACGCTGGCCAGCCGCCATCTGTTCCCCGTGGTCACCATCAAGTGGCGTCCCCTGGACGATTTTCTGATCGTTGGCTGCTCCGACGGCAGCGTGTATGTATGGCAAATGGAGACGGGACACTTGGACCGCGTCCTCCACGGCATGCTAGCCGAGGAAGTGCTCTCCGCTTGCGACGAGCAGGCAGAGGATGGCGGCGGCTCTGGTGGCGGCGGCGGTTCGAATGGCGCCTCCAGTGCCAGCGAAATGGGCATGGCCAATCCGGCGGTGCACTTCTTCCGCGGCCTCAAGTCGCGCAACATGAACGCCATCCGACATGCCACGCAGCGTGGCATTACGCAGCTCCAACAGCTGCAGGGACACAACCAGGGCAACTTTGATTTCCTGATGAAGCACCGCAGCAATCCGCTGGTCATCCAGGGACTACGCACCAATCCCAAGGATGCCGAGAGCCACATCCTGTTCTTCGACATCGAGGGACTGATTTTCGAGCTGCACAGCGAGGAATACGCCCAGATGACGCCGGCCACGCTGGAGGCGCTGGGTGTGCACCTGCAGAACCCCAAGGATGGCAAGTCGATGCATCTGGACGCGAGCAAGAAGATCGGCGACTTTTTCAGCAAGGTGAAGAACAAGGCGGTTGACGTGGAGAAGATACTGAAGGACAAGGACAAGCACGGCCTCGTCCAGAAGTTCAAGGAGAAGACGGAGATCGTGGAGAAGAAGGTGCAGGCCAAGGTGGAGAGCCTGCAGAAGGCCGTGGAGCCGCACGAGGAGCAGCAGGACCTCAAGAGCAAGATCGCCTCCAAAATGGAGGTCACGCACGTGATGGAGGTGGCCCAGTTGCTGCTCTCGCTGCTCCATTCGTGGGGCCTCGACCCGCATCTGGACAAGATGTGTGAGACGCGCCTGGGCCTTCTGCGCCCCATCGTGCCCATCTCGTACGGCGTGCTCTCCAAGGCCGGCTATATGTCTCTGTTGCTGCCCACGTGGCAAAATAATTATGCCATTCCGCCGGGCATCCAGCTGCCATCCAGCTCGAAGAAGCGTCCATTGCCCGAGGAACTGCAGCGTCTGGAGCACCTGACAGCCGTATTTACGTCGCGCCTGCACTGGGAGCTGAGCACCACGCTGACAACCAATCACATCCTCGCCCTGGTGGCCATGTCCAACACGCTGCTCTCGATGAGCGCCGCCTCCTTCCTGCCGGACAGCGAGAAGCACAAGAAGCTGCAGCGCCTGGCCCAGCGCACGGACTCGACGCTGAGCAACGAGGAGGAGCGCGAGGAGCTGATGGCCCACCACATCTCGCAGATCAAGCACGCCTGGAGCCTGCTGGCCACCCACCACTGCTTCCTGCTGCCGGACAAGATCGAGGCCCTGGAGCCAAAGAAGTTCAAGCGGCCGCAGGTGGAGATGATGGTCAAGCGCTGGCAGCACCACTGCATCGAGATCCGGGAGGCGGCGCAGCAGATACTGCTCGGCGAGCTCACCCGCATGGGCAAGAAGGGACGCAAGCTGCTGGTGGAGAGCTGGGCCCAATATCTGCCGCTCTACACGCACACGGAACCGATTGTCGGGGCCCAGCAGCAGTTGGCTTTGCTCAGTCAGCCGGCGGGCGGCGGCGGAGCTGGCTCCGGTTCGGGTGCCAATGGCGGCGGTGCTGGCTCCGGGGCAGGTGGCAGCGGAGCTGGCGGCAATGTAGGCGGCGGCGGCGGCATGGGATCAGGCGGAGGAGTGACCGGCGGCGATGCCCACCAAGACGAAGACTACGAGGAGGAGGAGGAGGAGATAATACGCAAACCATCCAGCCTGTCGGAGCTAAAACGCAAGCAGACCACGGCAGTTATACTCCTGGGCGTGATCGGGGCCGAGTTCGGCCAGGATATTTCGCAGGAGTCGCCCAACCATCGCGGCAGCATAAGCCTGGCCATGGGAGCCACTCTGACCGGCGGTGGTGGTGGCGGCGAGCGCCGGAAATCGAGCGTGGTCGAGGGCTTCGGCATAGCCAACAACCTGGCACGCCTCACATCGATGGCCTTGGCCCATCTGCTGTACGCGCCGCCGTCTCCGAAGCTGCCGCAGTACACGCCACTGCGCCGGGCGGCCATCGATCTGCTGGGCAGGGGATTCACCGTCTGGGAGCCGTACCTGGATGTGTCGAAGGTGCTGCTCGGCCTGCTGGAGATCTCGTGCGAGGGCAAGGCGGTGCCGAATCTGAACTATAAGCTCCCGCTGACGCCCCAGGCGGATGCCTGCCGGACAGCCAGGCATGCGCTGCGCCTGATAGCCACCGCCCGGCCGGCGGCCTTCATCACCACCATGGCTAGGGAGGTGGCCAGGTACAATACGATGCAGCAGAACGCGCAGTCCATCAACACGCCGCTGACCCAGTCCGTCCTGCACAAGGCCAAGGGCGAGATACTGCAGTGCGTGGAGATGCTAATTGACAAGATGCAATCGGAGATCGCCGGCCTCCTTGTGGAGGTAATGGACATAGCCCTGCATTGCGTCGATAGCAACGAGCTGAAGAGCCGCGGCTTGGCGGAGCTGTGTCCCTCGATCTGCAAGTTCAACCAGATCTCGCACTGCGCCCAGACGCGGCGCATCGCCGTCGGGGCCAACAGCGGCAACCTGGCCATTTACGAGCTGCGGCAGAACAAGTGCCAGATGATACCGGCGCACACGCATCCCATCACCTCGCTGGCCTTCTCGCCGGACGGCAAGTACCTCGTCTCCTATTCCTGCGCCGAGAACCGGCTCTCCTTCTGGCAGACCTCGACGGGAATGTTCGGTTTGGGTCAGTCGCAGACGCGCTGCACCAAGGGCTACTCGACGGCCCCGATACCGGATGTGTCGCGCCTGAATCCGATGCGGCTGGCGAAGCTGGTGTGGATCAACAATCGCACGGTGACCCTGATGCTGGCCGATGGTTCCGAGACGCGATTCAATGTCTAAGCGGAGGCAGGAGACGGTAATGATGTATTAGTCAAGGTTATTAGGGCAATCAGCGCGGGCTTCAAAAGCGGCGAATGTGGAAGGATGCAGGATGGAGCAGTAGGTGGAGCAGAAACGACAAAACAATAATTATTCAAAGATAAAACCCGGAAACGTCTGGCGTTTCCCTAAATAATAAATAATTAAGGCAATGGAAACAAGGACGAAACTAACGAAAACTGAAACTAAAAACTTAAAGGAGGTGAAGGCCCCAAACACTAAGCAGCATTAAGTTAAACAGGAGGAAGCTGGGGGCAAGAGGTGAGAGATGGAGATGGAGATGGAGAGAGAGAAGGGCGGGCAGATGGTAAATTCAATACACAACACGTTTTGTTATTTATTTATACATACATATATATATATATACTTATCCTATATATATCTGTATCCCCGTATCTATATCTGTATTTTAATGTATTACACGATTTTAATATGTCCCCTCGTCTACGTCCAATTTATTTTCTAGTGCCTAACTTTTACCCAAAACAAACACAGAAACAGTTTTTGCTTTGTTGTTCAGTTCCCAAAGGCGGAAGGAAAACAGAAAACTAAATCCAAATATTAACACAAAGTAAACAACAATTAATAACCAGATGCAAAACACACACACACATGAAAAGGAAAAACGATTAAAATTATAACAAACAAAAAAAAAAGAAGAAAAAACAAAGATTGAAAAGCTGTTATTATTATTACACAACTATTATTATTATTATTACTATTGTATGCTACTTTACTATTATTATTGATATTTGTTATGCCTAATGTATTGTTATATATATATAAATCTAAAGAGGAACACTTAAAAACAAATGTATTTCAGCAGAAAGCAAAAACAAAACGAAAAAAACCACACTAAATAAAATTAATTATATAGAGCGAAGAAGTCAGGTGTTTTAATTATTATTTTGTTTTTTTTTTTTTTTATGAATATATATACATATACATACATATATTTTTTTTGTGTAAACCTTACATTTATTGTAAATCCTACAATTGATAAACTTCTTCGTCTTCTTTCGATTTTCGATGTCATATTTGTGCTTAAGCGTGTGTAAAAAGTCTTTGTTGTTCTGTGAAAATAATACATAAAAAACATTACATGCATACTTATATACGAGATCCTTCAATCAAAGTATTAAACAAAAAAAAAAAGATACGAAACGAAGCAACTACAACAATTATGTACGGAGAGTATAAACAAAAAAAAAAAAAAAGAAATAAACTCAACCAAAAAACGTGAGCACTTTTCTGGCATTTTTACTTAAAAAAAAAACGTCCCTTGGCTAAGGATCTGATCATAGCATGTCCTTGGCCTTCTTCCACTTATCCACTTACTCATCCACCCCCACCATATCCTCTCTGAATTACAGTCGTCATTTCGTTGATCGCCCAGTGAGAATGCCCGTCGCCGAAGCCAAGAGAGGCCGGGGAAGGAAGTCAGCTGCGGCCGCTGCCGCTGCCAATGCCGCGCTGATACAATCCGCCGCCAGTGAGGAGGAAGAGGAGCAGCGATCCGGCAAGGTGCAGGCCATGGATGTGGAGGACGATGACAACGATCGCGAGGAGCCCGACGGTGAGCTCGACGAGGGCGAGGAAGAGGAGGAGGAGCACTTGGACGATGGCGAGGAGGAGGAGGAGAATGACGACGACGACCAGGAGAGCAGCAATGAGACAAGTGAGCCGGAGGAGCACGTAGAGCCGCAGGCCTTCAGCCTGGCCACGCTCGGGCTGCAGCGCGTGGGCAGCGCCCCGCCGCCCAAGCCCAAAGCCCAGAAGGCACCGACCATGAACCTCAATGCCCGCGGCATGCCGGTTCGCATCCGCAAGAAGAACCGTCTGTTCTACGACGAGAACATCATCAACGATGACAAGCCGCTGCGCGTGAGTCTGGCGCCGAAGAGGCTGCCCGGCCGGCCGCCACTCTCCGCCGGCGGAGGCTCCGCCCACAAGAAACAGCTCACGCCCTCTAAGGTGCTGAAGAAACGCAAGGGCGTTGTCTCCCGCTACATGCGCTCCAGTGACGGCTCCAGCTCCAACTCGGCCAGCAGTCAGCAGCAGCAGCCCCAGTTGGGCAAGAACAAGAAGACGCCGGTGAAGGGGTCGCTGAGAGGCAAGCAGCAGACGTCCGGCAAGCTGGTGAAGAGCGGTCGAGGTGCCCACTTAATTGGCAAGGGCTCGGCAGCAGCAGCGGCTGCGGCGGCGGCCGCCGTTGAGGAGTCCACCCAGGCGGAGGCCCATGCGGCGGCACACAAGCGGCTGGGCCAATCCATTGGTCTGCGACTGCGGAATGTCCTCAAGCTGCCCAAGGCGCACAAGTGGGCCATCGCCGAGTGGTTCTACTCGTACGTGGACAAGCCGCTCTTCGAGAGCCGCGACGAGGTTATGACCCATGTGAACGAGCTGGCGCCCCGCCTGGGCCCCCGCCTGCTCAACCGCCACGAGTGGATCAACATTAGGCGGCGGATGGGCAGGCCGCGCCGCTGCTCGGCCAAGTTCTTTAGCGAGGAGCGCAAGGAGCTGGATCGCAAGCGTCAACTCATCAGGACCCTGCAGTCGCGAAAGCCCGGCGAGTTCAAGGACTCAATGCTGCTGTCGGACATGCCCGAGAAGATACCGATGCCGTTGCCGCTGGGCACCAAGGTGACGGCCAGACTGCGTTCGCCCCAGGACGGGATCTTTGCCGGCACAGTGGCCGCCTACGATTCTTTGAACGCCACGTACCGGGTGACCTTCGAGCGGCCCGGCCTGGGCACGCACGCCATACCGGACTACGAGATCGTGTCGGAAAATTTCCACGAGATGCTGCCGCTGCACAGTTTCACCAAGGACTTCCGGCCCAACCTGATGTGCATCTATCAGACGAATAACCTTGGCTTCACCACCAACCTGGGCTTCACGGCCAACCTATCCAGCAATTATCTGCAGAAGAAATGCGAGAAGGGGGCAGGAGCTGGATCAGGAATCGGAACCGAAATGGCGTCGGGCAGTCCGCAGAAGCATCTGGCCAGCAACAATGCAGACGCGCGTAGGGCACTGAGCATGAAACTGAACAAGAGCGATCCGCTCCTGGGCCAGGATTCGATATCCGAGAGCCCCATCCGCCAGCAGCTGGCCCGGCATCATCACAATCATCATCAGCAGCGGCACAGCTACTCGAGCACGCTGCTCGAGCACCTGGTGCACCTGCAAAAGCACATTGCGGTGAAGGCCGATCGCATCCAGCGGCTGAACAAGATGAACAGCACCGCGGAACTGGCCCTGGCCGAGATGATAAACCAGGACGAGAACGGGGAGTGCCATCGCCGGCAGATCGCCGATAATTTTCAGCGGCAATATGCCTACAACATTGTGTCCATCGAGAAGAACAACGTCGATCTCATGTTCGAGCTGACCAAGGTGCAGGAGCTCTCGTCCAGCCTCACGCGCAATCCCAATGTTCAGGCCATGATCTCGCCGACGTACATGCGCGAAGAGTGCCGGGCCAAGGCCACCCTGAAAGTGGACGAGATGAACAAGGGACTGGTGAAGAATCCGCATATGATCCGCCTCCTGAAGAACCTCACCACGCTGCTGATCCTCACTCAGAACCTAAACGGCGACAATAAGGTCTTCGAGGGCTGCGTCGAGGAGGTGCGCTCCAATCTCGTCAGCAGTTGCAACAGCGACGTCTTCAAGAAGAGTGTGCAGGCGCGGCTGGAGTACATTACCATGGACATTGCCAAGAGTATGAATGATAAGCGGCAGGGCGGCAGACGCACCAGCGACGACCAAGTCAAGGACGAGGAGGAGGAGGAGGAGGAGGATGACTCAAAAGACAGCTCGAAGGCTAAAACGAAAGAGAAGCAGCAGCAGCCGGATGAGAGGAACAAGGAATCTGGTAAGGTGCCACGAAAAGAGGAAGAGCCAGGCGAGGATAACGATGAGGAGAAACTGGATTCAGACGATTCGGACAATGCCGAGCATCCAGATGAAGTTAAAAAGGAAGAGGAGATGCAGCCACAGCAGCATGACCAACAGAAGTCGAAGCAGGAAGGAGGAGAGGAGACAGAGCCCGAGATGGAGGAGCATCATCTGGAGCCAGAGGCAGAGGCAGAGCCAGAGCCAGAGAATGAGCCCGAGCACGAGCACGAGCACGAGCACGAGCACGAGCCTGAGCCCGAGGAGCGGTCACCCAATGCAGCCGCCACCGACGACACCCAGATCACCATCGAGTCGATAAAGGAGTCCGAGGAGGAGTTCCTCTCCGGGGATGACTTCGAATAGAGTTGTAGATGTGCTCTTTCCCTTGGGCGCCCTCCCCTTTTTTTTTACTCCTTTAGGTTTAGAGTTCAAGTGTAAATTGAATAATTTCAATTAGTGGCAATAGAAGGTGACCATCTCTGACCCTGACCAGGTGACCCGTTGATTATACAATGCAAATTTGCAAAGAATTTATGAAAACAAATATCGAAAGTTGTATAGAAAATTCCCGGCAATAAAGAGTTTCAAATAAGTTGCCATCTTTCAAGGATTTGGGTCAGGATTGGACGGGCACTTAAGTTTATAGTTTTTGCTTCGATTTATTTAATTATCTTTCGGTGAAACCATTGCATGATCTCAGGAATTTACAAAGCTACAAAAGCTGCAGAGGAGATAGTCCATTAAAATCGCTAGCCAAGTTTGTGCTTAATCCTCATCTTCATCATCATCCTCTTCTTCGCTGGACTGGTCTAGCCATTGGACAAGCTTCGCTAGGCTCTGGCGTAGCTGGGCGTGCTCCTGGTTGTCCAATTGCTCGTACCACGCCTGGATGGCATCCTCCGACACAAAGTCCTTGTCGTACAGGTAGTGAACAATCTGCGAAATCTTTTCCCTGACCAGCGGATTCTCCTCGTACACGTCCTGCATGAAAAAGAGGAACATGAAGCATTACCAGAAAGCAAATAGAAAGAGACAGAGAGATTCAGCACCTCCAGCGCCTTGAGGCAGTCCAGCATGGCGTCCTCGCTTTTTATATAGTTGGAGACAACCGGTCCGAGTTGCTTGAAGGCGGCATTTATGGCCACCAGGACATTGTTGTTCGCCGGCTCCACGATGTTCTGCATGCCAAAGACGGCCTTCACCACGTTGAAGTTGACCTCCTTGAGGGACATGTTGTAGGCATAACGCGACGAGTTGATCTCCAGAATAAGAAAGTCCGGATTGGATTTTTCCCGGTAGCCACGAGTCAAAGAATCGATCACCTCGCCGAGGAAAACTGCAATGGATAAAGAAAAAGCTTAAAGTAACCCTTTTAGATACATTTGGAGGCTTCACTCACTGTTGGTGTCATCGGGCAGCGGTGTCACCGCCCGCGAGGCATCGTCATCGTCCTCACTGTGGTCGCTGCAGTAGCTCATCTCTTCCAGCGGCGCCAGCAAATCGCCCATTTTAGGTATGCTGAGCGGCTGCTGCGGCAGGAAGTCATCGCCGTCGGAATCTTCGGGATCGCCGGTGGTCAGATCGCTGATGATGAAGGCGTGCGGTCCAAGGGACTCTAGTTCCACTGCAAAAAGAGATTAATTAAAACTTGAAAGAGAAGGAGTTGTAAGAGGCTCCCACCTGTTGCCTCCTGCTGCTCCTGGTCATCGGTGCGCTGTGTGCTGGGCGTGCTAGTGATCAGAGTCTTGGCCAGTTTCGTCTTCGCCGGCAGCACACTCTTTGCACCGAGAACACAGCCGGCGCTCACATCGCAGCCCTCGTTGACGATGGCTCCTGCACCGAGGACGCAGTGCTCCAGCCGGCAATTATCTTTGACGGTGACATTGGCCATCAGGAAGACGTTGGTCAGCCGACAGTTCTTGCCGATGCGGCAGTTGACCCCGATGACGCTGTCGCTGATCACCGTGCCGCTGTCCACGTGGCTTCCTGCCTGGATTACCACGTTCTCGTGCAGCGCCACCTTGGAGACGTGCGCCTCGTGGCTCTTGTAGATGTTGTCCTTGTGGAAGACATACTGCTGCTGCAGCTTATAGACGCCCATGTCGGGGACCAGGGGATAGGCCCACCGATTGATAATGTCCCGGCTAACCAGCTGGTATGCCGGCCAGCTGTTCACTTTGTGCGCATACTGGGCGGCCGGCAGGAGGGCCACATAGATCCTACTGTCCAGCAGCTCCTCGTTGATCAGCAGGCCGCGTACGAAGTCGTCGCGTGTCTGGAAGTCAAAGTTATCACTGAACAGCGACAGCATGGAGGGCGACCCAATGGCTATCTGCGGATCGAGCAAATTGTGATGCAGCGCCACGCAGGAGTTGCCTAGGAAGATGTCCAGCGGGATCTGGTAGCGCGACTCCTTCTGGTGCACCTTCAAACGTTGGTGGTAGTGCAGCCGATCGTTGCGCCGGTCGACGGCGATGAGCAGCTCGTTGCCCGTGCGTACGTTGTTTGAGCACTCCTTGAACACCAGCGTGGCGGCCGTGCCCTTGTCAAACTTGGCCTGACGCTTGTGCTGCTCCAGCACCGGCCGCAGGTCGGCATTCGTCACCGTATCCGCTCCCAGCAGAATGAAGTTGCCGCGTATCAGGGCTTTGGCGTCCAGGTCCCGCATGGCGTCGCCAAAACAGCGACATCCCTCGCCGCCAATCACATGCACTGTCATCTTGAAGGACCACGAGGCGTACGTGGCAATGCCCGCCCTGGAAGAGAAACAAGACGCATAGCACCAGTTAGCACCACAATTGCATCATCTCATTGGACGCTCACTCACTTGATGTGATCCCGGACGTCCTGAAGGTAAAGGCTGGCGTACACGAAGACTTCCTCTACGCCGCTGCGGTTCAGGGCGATCAGCGCGTAGTCCAGCATGCTCACATTCACCAGCGGCAGCAGAGCCTGCTCAGGGTGACAGAATCGGGGAGGAGAAAGGTAACAATTTGAACTCGTGGCCGCCCGGCATGAATGGCATACGCACCGTGGACCCCTCGTCGGAGAGCGGCTTGAAGTTCCACACATTGTTGTCGGCAATCAGCACCGCCTGCACGATTTCCTTCTCGAACTGGGCCATTTCCGTAGGTTTTCGGGACGCTTTCGCCCCAGCGAGTTAAGTGAGGTGAAGAAACAGCTGATTGACGGCTTGTAATCGTTGGTTTTGCATGCTACAAATCGATTTCATATCGGTTAACATAGTGTGGCAAGTGTTGGAAAGAAACGTAATCGAATAACGTGGTACGTAAGCATTTAACGTAAGCGAAACTGCACATATTTGAATGCCAGGTTTTCTGATTGTAATTAATTTTTTTTATTTTAAATTTCATTTATAGAAAACACAACTAATTATTACATTTTGAATGTATGCCAAAATTTTTCATTTAATATTTTAAGCATTAACTATTTGTATTTTCAATTATTTAAAGTGTTAGTTTCTTTTAAATTAATTATATATTATTTTGTATAAATTTATTAGTATTGCTTGTCCTAAAAAATTTTTTTATTTTTTTCAGTTCCAAAGGGACATTCAGAACTTACAACATGCCTTTATTATAGCTAAAAATAATGAACACCTGAAAGGGCAGAGCTGTCAAAAACCATCCCCTCTCTACCAACCCCCACCCCCCGTCCTCTTCTCGTAAGAAAGCATCATGTTGGCGGCAGTATGCAGAAAAACGCTGAACGCAGCAGATTACCGTATTAAGGGCTGGTGTGCGTGCGTGCGTGTGTATTAGTGTTGGTGCGATGATGGGACTGAGCAGCGAAGACCTGTGGAAACCAAAAGCCCCCGTATAAAACACACGGCCTCCAAAATAACTGATAAAGCCAAAAGTTGAACCTTCCTCCCAACAAATCTAAATCCCGGCCATAACCCAGCTCGAAAATAACAGCGTAAACAAGTTGGAGAGCATGCTGCTTGCAGTAAAAAACAGTAAAAACAGAAACAACACAAAAGACTCGACTTCGATGCAGCCGCCACATCGTTAATGGAATCGACTTAAACAGGTTTGCTTTGATAAACATTTTGGATTTTTATTTTGTTTTTGTTTTGGTTTCTCGGTCGCACTCCAAGCAGGCAGGGAAAGCGGGGGCGGGGGGACTTAAAGCCAGGGTACAAAGTTCACAAAACACAAAAACCACATGTGCAAATTGTTGCACGCTCGGCACAGTCGAGGTCGCATAACTAGGTCAGTGGGTTTATTAAGGAAAAGTTACTCAATATTTAGAAATTGTATATCCTAAACCTGAATTTATTTAAAAAATTACTCTAATGAAAAGTGCATAAAGATCTTAAAATTAATATTCAAAATATGTCAGTGCTAGCTTTGCCAATATAAAAACCAACTTGCACAATAATTGTGACCGCCACTGTGTGTTCGTGGGAGAGCCAGAGCGACAGAGAGAGTGCATTATGAATATTGTTAGATTTTCAAATACTCAACACATGTGCACATTTGCAACCATAATAAAACTGGGCCTGCGAATTGCATCGCCTTCTTACCCAACTGTTGAATAACATATGTATGTATATATATGGCATTTAGATATTAACAATATATGTATAACTTGATACCAAGCATGTAACGCTCTCTCTCGCCCTGACTGAGCTCTCTTTCTCTTGATGCAATTTAGCGATCAATGCAGCAGAAAGAGACAGCAAACCTGCATGCAAATTAAGCCAGGCGCGTGAATAAAATAGAACTATGGGAATGTGGTGGGAGGGAGGGGGGGTTGTGGGAGGAGTGAGTGTGAGGGGCCTGCCTTTTAATGGCCTTGAGTTATGCTTACGTTGCTCCTCCACTAGTTGTTGTTGTCGTTGCTTTGCGGGGTGTTGCTTCTGTTGCTTTCGTTGTTACGACTGGAATTGTTGATTTTGTGGCCAGTGGAACGCCAGTGTGCATTTCAAACGCAGAATTTCCCCCAAGAAAACGCAACTTGGGGCTCAAAGTGTTAGGTTTCGTGTATAAACAAGTCTGCGACGAGGTGAATGAACCCAGCGCAACCGGTGAAGTAAAAACCAGAGAGAAAGGCTCGTTTTTATGGGGAATTAGGCCTAAAATGCATATTTGCAGCCCTATTTTTATGTGATTTTACCACCTGAAATTCTATAAAATGCATATCTCTAAAATAGTTCAATATTTGTTTATATGGAAATTTGTTTTAAATAATAATGTGACATATCTTCCACTAGACAGAGCAGGTATGCGTACCAAATTCTAGGTAGACGGACAGGTGTTCAGAAAGGAATCATCGGACCAGTCTCTTGAGTCAGTGGTCAAAGTCCCCGTTAGCTGTTCGAAAATCTTGGTGATAAGCCCGGGAAAGGCCTGCAAGTCATGCGTAGACATCAAGAAGCCATTGCACAGTGATAACGATAAGAGCAGGTCTCGTAGGTGGGATTTGGGGGTTGTCTGGGAGGTACTGCAGGTTTGAGTGCTTTACAGCCACTGTTTTGGCCAGCTTGGAGTACAATAAATTAATTCTTCAACTCGATTGCTAATTGCTAACTGCTAACAAGGCCTAATAGATGGTTGTAATTGCAAACTCTTATCTGGAATTATCGATGGAATGCAACGTGATCGCTATACATATATTTAGTAACTTGGATTGGTTTTATTATTGTTTTATGACTTAATTATTATTATTTTCCCGCCACAAGGTTGCATCATTATCTTTCTCGATCTTTTCACTTTTGCAGTTCTCAGTGGCAGCTGCATCTTCTCTGAGAGAAAGACCGGATTTTGGGAGATTTTGGAGAGCCGGCCGGCGAGAGAGTGCAGCAAGTGCAGGCACAGATCCCGCAGCTGAAACTGAGTTCATACACAGAGAGAAAAGAATATCAGCAAAGTCGGCAAGTAAACTGAATTCACTTTGATTGCTTCACAATTAAATCAAGATTAATTGCATGTAATAGTGATATATTTTTAATTAAAACCCTTTTGTTTTTCTCACTGTAGGCAGCCGGAGATACGCCAACGCGATCGTGCTGCCTTGCCTGTGTGTTGGTCACCGGCGAGAGTGAGTGAGTGTATGAGTGGCTGAGTGAGGGAATATCGGCGGCAGGCGGCATTTACTTGGCATCGCGCCGCACGATTGCGACAGTCGCGTCTCAGCACTCGACAGCAGCAGCAACGCAACAGCAGCAGCAGCAACAGCTTCAATCCGGACTCCAAAAGTTCTC
>VNJN01003111.1:0-37590 GCA_008042485.1 Drosophila mayri | reverse complement strand
GGCACTCACCTGGGTCAGCTGCGAGGAGGCGTAGTAGGAAATCCTCGAGGGACAGATCGACTCTGGCTTCGAGTAAATCGTCTCTGCGGCCTGCTCGTGGTTCATGGGCAGCAGGGCCGTGGCGTAGGGCGTGGGAGTGGGGGAGCTGCGAAAACCTGTGGATTGGATGGGCGACTCCCAGGATTAGAGGTCACTCAAGCAGGAGGCGGGGTAATGAACTTACGGTCGAATATGCTGCACGACTTCTTGCTCTCCGCCGGGTATTTGTTGAGGNAAAATAAATTATTAAAGATTAGCGATCTGAAAGGTTAGCTTGAAATTATTATTTAATATTTATTTATTTCATTTAAAACAATAACTAAATAGAAATAATAAATAGAAGTAAATATCCCAGTTGTTTTTTTCGGTGTCCAAAAAATTAAAAAATAAGTAAAAGAAACAATTTTGCAAAACAGATATTTCGTATTGGTTTTTTATTTCGAAGCAACTTAAAAAAAGTATAATATTAATTACTAATAAATAAGTACAAGAAAATATGATTATCTGGACATTGTTATTTTATTTAAATAATGTTTTAATGAGAGAAATAGAGCTTATTCTATTATTCCGAAAATAAAACTTAATAAATCGTGAAAAGTATATAGTAAATAGGACTAATCTAATTTAAATCTAAATTATATATAATAATAATAAATAATAATTATAAAAAAATAATAATAAATAAAAAAATAAATAATAAAATAAATGAAAAAATATGTATTCATGCGTGTATTTTAAATTTTTTTTGACTGTTTACTTGTGGGTCCCTCATTAAGTATTCAAATGCGATTATTTCTTATAAAGTGAAAATGTGCATTAAGTTAAATAAATAAATTAATAATAATAAGGTGTTTCTTAATTGTGAGGAAGTTGATTTAAAACAATTTTGAAGATAAACCTTTTATTTAAAATTGTATCTTCACCTAAAGGCAAGCCATTTTAATTGATGAGAATAAAATATAATTATCACCTTTTATTTCTAGCAAAAATATATTTTGAATAAATATTAAAATCAAGTTTAAAAACAAATTTCATCGAGCAGCTACCGATAAATGTGGAAGAATTATTTTCGATAAGCCTGGTTTGAGTCCATGAGTCCCACCCATGAATATCCTGTGCGCATGTCCTCGTTGACTGCCACTGTTTCTGACATTCGTAGTTTCCATGCGGGGGGAAAGCTGGGAAGCTGCAGCGGGGCCAGCGGAATGCGGAGCACGTAAACAACGTTCTTGGGCCGAGCAGAGGAGTCTCCACGGTGGATTAGCCATGATCAGGCCCTTTGTCACGCTGCTCTACTTCCTGCTGACCAGTTCGTCCATTGTCTTCACGGCCTGCGTGAATAATGGTGAGTGATGCCATCTGGAGTTTGCTCTGCGAGGACCGCAGCAACGACCTTGGCTTTGGAAAAATCAATAACAAGCCCGTTGCGTTGTCCAGTCACAGGCACCAGCTCACCAGGACCTGGCCCGAGCACTTCGCTGACCAGCGGACACATCCATCGAACGGCGGCGGCCATCGAGCGGGTGAACCTCCTCTGGTGCTACGCCTGCCACACGATGGATGATGGCGAGGCCTGCGTGGATGTGGCGATAAAGAATGACAGCGCTCTGATGAAGAAGTGCCACGGGGAGGAGTTCATCTGCATGGTAAGAGAAGCGGGATTCACCAAGAGATGTATATGATAATCCTTTCCCATCAGGTCAAGCGCTTCTCGTACACCACCAGCACAGAGAACTCAACCAGTTCGCCGAAGATGTGGTCCCTGGACCGACGCTGTGCTGCCAACTGTGAGCCCGGCTGCATCATCATTGGCGAGCGGACCAAGCTATATGCCTGCACCTCCTGCTGCGAGGAGTCCTTCTGTAATACGGGTCGCGGAGCAGCCTCAGGGATCTTCCATCGCGAGGACACGGGCATTGGCACACGGCTGTTCTGGCTGGCAGCACCCTTTCTGGTCAACATGTCGCTGGTGCTGTACAAGCGACATGCCGGCCATGTGCTCCTCAAGCTGCAATAGTCACCGAATTTATGATGGGTCCCTAGGCTCATCTCCAGAGATGTTCAAATCCACTCAATGCCAACTCCTAGCTAATTTTAGATCAATGTCCTGTGTGTAATGTAGATAGACTATATAGACTATAGACTATATTTAATTTCAAGTTATTTAATTTGAAGTATGCAACGCACTGGTCTAGTCATTTTCCCCTATAAAGCATATTTAAAGTATATTTATTCTTCTGAGCAAAGCTATTGTTTGTATTTAATAAGGATTTAATTTATGAATTTCGTATTATGTATCTTTGTTATCTTTAAGCATGTACATTTTTAATTAACATTTAAAACAATAAAAACAAAAATATTATTTAATAGAAACAAAGTGTACAGGCTTTTCCATACATTTTCTATAAGATTCGACTTAACTTGCCCAGTTTTTAGTTTTCAGTAGGTTATCCTTCGAGACGAGATCGGCTTCCAGTCCAACTTTGGACAGCTGGAGATGCTGCGTTCCTTGCGACTCTGCCATTTGCTGCATTGCATCGAGAAGAACGCTTTCAAGCAGCTGCCAAATCTGCTCAGCCTGGAGGCCTAAGATCTTCCCCTGCCTGGATACCTGGATCTTCAGATATTATAATAAATAATATATATATATATATTGTATTCTTGATCAGGAGCAACCAGGAAAATAATAGATAAAATAATAACTCAGCCGAAAGCAAAGCCAAAGTTTAATCTTTTTGTCATCTCTCCATTAAGGAATAATGTAATTGTGTTAAATTGGAAATATAATTATAATTTCTGTATACTAAAATCGGAAAAAGGATTTAATTGTACTTTTATACATAAGTTTATTTATATATATAAGTTTTAAATACTGTATTTCTCTACAATTAAGTAAGTAATTAATAAAGTAAAGTTATAAATTAAGTTTTACTCACTGGAATTGAAATATAAAGTAATTACTTTCTAATTAATTAATAATAGAGAAAGTTTTCAGTTATTTATAGATTTGAAAAGTATCTGAAAATATAAATCAGAGGTTTGTTATTAAAGCCAATTAATTGTATTTCTTTCTTTAAATTCTAAATATATTTACAGGGGGTTCTTTAAATTTCCTAAATTTACATAGAAAAATATTTATATCACTTATAAAATATTAATATATTTATATTTTAATATATTAATCAAGCAAAACTGACCAAAGTTACTTAAAAATATGTATTTATTGGCTGTTTTTTGTAGAACCTTCACTTTTATGCTACGATCTTAAACTTAAACCTGTTCCTATGCCCCTTCATCAAACGATTTTGTTTTATTAAATGATTTGCTTTGTCTGGCAAATAATTCCATTTGCCAAGTCGATTGCAATTATAATTTTCTAATTGCCTAGCAAATGCAACATCATCCACTGGCATTGGCTTATCCCTATGCAAACTGTTAATAGAATAATTTGAAGCTCGGCAGGAAGACTCCTCCAATGCCCATCTCTGGACATTTTGTGTTATTGCTGATTCTGGTTTACATTGGCGCCATGAATACATGCATTAAACCCCTCATTTGGCCCTCCGAATTGCATTACGTTTCCGCTTCCAGAGGGTTTCCTCTGTCTGCATCCGTCCGCATTAGGCGGGGATCGGATGGAGCAGCAGCTGGTAGGAGGAGCATCTGCTGTGGGGCGGCTCTTCTGGGCAGACATGAATTATTTATTGGACAAGCAGTCGCCGCATCCGGGAGGAGTATTCATAAGCTGAGGGGGCGGCAGCTCTTATCCGGCCTTGGCTGCTGCTGGCCGGCAGATCCTGTTCGTCTAATGGAGTTGCCATTAAAAACAGATACTAACACGAGACATGCTGCCGGGCCTCTGGTTTTGTCCTTATTATCGGGTCTGGAATGCAGCACGCCCCCTCATTTGGGACATGGACTCTCACACACTCACGAAAGGCTCGTTAACGCCCATGAATTGCACAGGACACTTTTACAATTACACAGGAAAGCCTAAGATTAGGGTTTACAAATTAAAGAAATTACATTTTTACATTAATAATATAAAATCCATTTTATTTATATTTGTTTTACAGTGTTTTTTAGCTAAATTTTAAACAGTTTTATATCAAAAATGACCAAATCGTGTGCAGTGTAGATGAACATGTCCTGCTCTAGTTTCATTCCCCTGGAGGGACATTCTGGCAGTTGAGGGAGGCAAAAATGCTGGCCTCCTGGCTGCTGGCTCCTAGATGAACTGGCGGCGGTGCCTAGACTCCTTCATCTTGGCTAATAAAGCCGAGACAAATCTCTTCATTTCGGGCTTAATTTTCTTAGCAAATTTACATAAATGACCGAGGGGAGAATGAAGGCGGCCAGGAAGTCGGATAGGGTTCATCCGGCTGGCCATCCATCATGGGTCTCAGTGGGCGGCGGCGTTGGTGGCGTTGGCTTCGGCATGGCAGGGTGGATTGCTTTATGTGGTGGCCTTCGTGTGTTCGGCGTTTATTTTTGCAGCTTTCATGTCGTAAATCTTCATCAGACGGCAAATTACGTGGTTTCCAACGCGTCCTGCTCCTCCTGCTCCTACTGAGCGGCATCCTTCGCTTTTTCGGGGGCACTTTTCGAAATGTGGCGGAACGTATCCGGCAAACAATAAAGTGACCGCAATGCGAGCCCCCACACCCAGAACCTGGCCAGGAAAAACAATAAACGGTGACAAAAAGGCAAACAGGATGCGCATAAAAACCACCAACAACAAAAGGCTATTCGGCGGCACCAAACAACAACAGCAGCAAGAACAACAAAATGAGGATAACAGGAAGGAGGCGACTGCAGACCAGTCATTGACAACAGTTTCATTTATGAAAAATAATAGCAACAGCAATATGCAAAATTTATTATTATATTTGCGTTGAGCCGCAAAAATGCGACGGATTTCGAACCGCGACCCCAAAAACGGTGATGAGAGAGTGAATGAAAATCGAAGGAAAATTATGAACTTTGGATACACTTTTAAATTGATTTATTTATATAAAAATAAAGGTTTAAAGGTAGTGCGAGGCTCGAAGAAGTAGTTTAAAAATGGGCTTTGAGAAACTTTACTTTTGTGCAAATGAAATAATGATAAACAATTATAAAGATGAATAGAATACAAAAAACCGATACAAATTTAATTAAAAATTAGTGGAGAAAATAATAATATAATAACATAAAAAGCATATTTTCAATTTATACTTAAAAGTGTGCCACCACTGCGTATACTTAATATTGACACTTGCTTCTTTAAAATGTTTTTAAAAGGGGGCTTCTCTGTCATTTATTAATATTATTTTGAATATTTTTTTTGACAAATATTTAAATATTAAAATCAGTATATTTTCATTACGATTTTTAACGTTTCAGAGAAAATAAATCGTGTGTAATAACATAAACTTGATGATTCCTCCTCCCAAGCACACATTAACCAATAATACCTTTAAAAAATTATAATAATAATAAAATTTAAAGTATTTTTATTCATAAAATCTTCAAGATAGTGAATATACCCCTCGGGAGACGTACAGAAAATGTCACAGAGATTCACCGCTGCCTTTATTGCTTCGCCTCGCTTTATTCATTCATTATTATGTATTGCCACTTTGGCATTGGGAACAGTGTTCCGCCTTGATTCGCGTTGTTTGCTTTGTGATTGCACTCGACACTGTTCTTTCCACTGTTTTTGAGTTATTTTTTTTATTGTGATTTTCCGCTTTTCCGCTTTTCCGCTGCGTCGTTGTGCTCCGTTTTTCCGCTTTTATTTGCCATCATTCCGGCGCTCGTTAGCGATTGTTGTTGTCATGTTGGTTTGCTGCTTTTGTTGTTGCTGCTTTGTCGCGCCAAGTCCACAAAGAAATTTCAATTAAAATGCAACAATGCCGCACTCCATCATCCAGTGCCAAGCTGACAAACCGCGACACATTCCCCTGGCCAGCGCTACCGCTCCGGATCCTAGCTTTCCGCCAGTCTGGCACTCCTCGGGGTTCCCTAGAATTTTGGCAGCGACAGCCACCAATGTCGCACGTCTCGCCGATGGCTGGCAAATGAGTTTTCATTGCTTAAAGTTTTCCGCGGGGGAAGGGGAGGCTTTGAAAAACTGTCATAATGAGTTAGGGAAAATAAATTAAATCTAAAGAAAGATCATCAGGAAAACTACTTAAGCTAAGCTAACTTTGTAATGCAATGTTGAGTAATTATAATTATATTAATAAGTAATAATTAAAACTGTTGCTATTTAATTATTAAAAAATAGGATTTCATTTGAAAGTTAACTTGGGGGCTTTGGAATTGTTTGATATTTAGTTTAATATTTAAATAAAACATCCAGAGGACCTTAGTTAGTGCTCTAACTTAACTGATTGTAATTATAAATTGTATTTTCTTATTTCTTGTTGATAATTAAAATAAATTTACAAAAAAGTATTATAAAATTTCAAGCAGCAGAAATTAAAACTGAAATGAAAGCGATTTCTTATAAGTTTCTTGAAGTGCAAATTAAATTTAAATTAAATTTTTTTTAGTAAAAGTTAATCTAGTAAAAGTTTTAGTTAAGAATATTTTAGTAATATTTTGATTCCATTGCCTATCATTGTTTAAATAAGTAAATATCTAAGAACCAAATAAAAAATCCTTTAAGAGCATTGAACAATTTTCTTTAAAATTATTCCCCTTTGATGTTTATGTTTCTTAATCGATTTTTTAATTGTTAAACAATATTCTAGATACAAAAGAAAGAATTGTTCTTAAGATTGTCATGCAAATGACTGAGAAGAGATGAGAATTTATCACAATTTTAAATAAGAAAAACCCAAGAAACTAAAATCAAAAAAACCTTTAACAGCACTGATAATTTGCCTTTCAAAAATTCCCTCTTCCCGTTTCAGTGCTGGTGATAAATCCTTGTCGCCTAATATGCAGGATGCACATGCTGGCCAAAAAAACAAGGGCCCAACTAGGCGGCATCTGGCGGGCACGGACAAGACCGGGCTGATGTCCCGACTCCTGCTCCAGGACACAACATCCAGCATCGCAGCAGCCTTCATTGACAGCCCCCGAATGTCAGTGGCCTTGTAGCTGCTTGTTGCGAGGAGGAACCAGCATCTCCCACTTCCCTGGGAGGCATCCTTGCAGCGACTGTGTAATTAAAACTTTGAGTAACAGCCACGAAAACTACAATTGACTGACTGCCTGACATCCTGGGGGCATTGTAGTGCTATGCGGGCGGCGTCCTGTCGGGTGTTTTGGGTGCCTTTTGGGGGTGGTGACCTAAGCTGTCAGTTGGCGCCACTTCGGGTGCGAAGTGTTTTCGTTTTCGTTTTCGCTTTCCTCTTTATTTTTTGCTCTTGTTTTTTAATAAACTTTCGCCAAGCTGCTGGCAGCCGCTCATCCCTTATTGGATTTTCAGCTTTCAGTTTTTGAAGCGAGGACGAGATAGTGGCAAGTCGCTGGGATTGGGCTTGCCTCCATTAAGAGCTCGCTCCTGCAAGTCCTGCGATTTGCGTAAACGATTTTGATAGATTTTGATGGGATTTTGGTTTCGGTTGCGAGTCCCTTAAACTTTCCCAATGACTGGTTTGCTCGGTTTCGGTTTGCCTGGGTTTGGGTTTGAATTGGATTGGTGTCCTTACGACTTACGGCTTTAATTCCTGCCATTTTCCTTGACAGCTGCAGGACACGAAAACGCACTAAGCGTAAATTAGAGAGAGAACCAAGGAAACTCCGTGTTGGGAAATTGATTTTTTCTTGTCTTTTCTTTAGCCAGCTTTACGGTAATTTGCTCAAACGCACAGAAACCTGCACTGAAAGAAAATAAAGAAGTTTTATTTTGAAGCTAAAAGGGTTTAGGATTCCCTTTGTCCAGTTTCCTTCAAACTTCTAAGTTTTCTTATACTTTCTATCCTTAAAACCCCTTTTTTATTTGCTGTGCAGAGACGATGTTCACTTGGTTGCACACACAAAATGTTTCTCTGCTCACGTTTAATGCTTTACATGAATTTGCATATTAATCTTGGGTTGCTTTCCCCCCACCCCACCCCCTGGCTTTTCCCTTTTCCGCCCGGTCGCCATGGCAGCAACCTTTCCGAAATTACACGGAACTACACATTTTGGTTTGTCACCTCGGCATTAAGGCACGTAAAACGTAATCAGCTGTGTGTGTGCCTCGGTCTGGTTGTGTGTGCAAAGCTTTTGGGAATCCCCCGGCTGCCCCCCTCTATGTACATACATCCCCCCTCCAGGGCCATCCCCACGAGCGTATGCAAATGAAGGCCCCACGTTGTTGCCAGCTGCTGCTCTCAAGGCGACTTAACGCCTGCTTAATGAACATAAATTAGTCAGGTGTCGCTGCGCAGCGTCCTTTCCCTTTAACCAACAGCCCGCCCGCAGGACCAAAGGGATCTCTGCTGCTCAGCATGCGTTTATATTTCAATTTTGTCGCCCGTTACTTCAGTTGCCGTGAGGCAGGACCACGCAGCTTTTGGGGATTTCCCGCGGGACTCCTAACTCAGGGAGTCTTTAATCAAGGTCGCCGCTTGACTCCATCTGAGCTGAGATTTATCTGCTTGAAACTGGGGGGAAGAGAATACAAGGAGAAAAGGTGGGTTTTTTAAGAACTCAAAGTATTCATTGAATTAGGAGGAAAATAAAGAATAAAACTGATAAAAATAAGTAAAATTTAGACTTAAATAAATATAAGAAAAAGCTTTATGTTATATGAGTTTGCTATAGATATTCATAGATGAATTCTTTTGCTTTTTAGTTGCCAAGTATCTTTGTGGTTTTATTGTTAGTCCGGTTTTTAACTCCACTAAGTTGCCTAATCAAACAGTTTATTGATAGCTTCCTAAACCCAGAAATATACAAATTAAATGCCATTAACCAACTTAGATAAATCGATTAAATTTACCTTAATTATTGAGAGATATGTAGATAAAAGCCATGTCGCCGTGTGGGAATTGGAAATATCGATTTCCCGCCAATTAGTTTTTGAGTGAAAGCAATTCATTTGCAGTCGCAGAATGGTTTTAATTGCACATTGCGTTTCTGTTTCCATATCCATTTGATGTTTCGCTGGAGAGCCTGTCAAACACTCGTTCTCCATCTCCCCGCCACTGACCCAGTTTGAAAGCATCCGCTTTTATGGGAAACCCTTGTCTTCAATTACTGTTGGCTAATCATGGCCCCTCGATTGCGCCATTAGAGTTGACAGTGGGCATTAAGTGCAGGTCCAGCCCAGCACCAGCCCATCCATGCAGCCACTCATCGAGTCATCCAGCCGAGGGGGAACGATTAAGGCCAGCTGCTGTGTGGCCCCGCCACCACTTGACCGCATTGGGGAATCAGTGGGGGGCATCTATGATGTCCAGCCTACTATAGTTGGGCGCGAAAACCGCGGCATCCCGTGGAGGATAATATAGTTCATGCATATGTGGGACCAAGAGGTTTCCCACTAACAGGAGGCAATCAATGGCAGAAGGTCAGAGATTCACTGGCCATTTGAGTGATTTGTCTAGGTTTTTAAATCCACTTTAAGGCTCTCTATTAACATTGCTCCTGCCAGTTTTGTCACAAATGTAAATAATGTGTTTTAATCAAAAGGAACAACAGTGGTGAATCCATTAACAGCCTACGTGCCGCCAACTTTCTTTGGGGAGTTGTTACCAGGCAGTCCCCTATGGATCCCCTTTGCAGGATTCCTTCCACCCCTGTGGAGCTTCCATGCTGTGCTCGTCGCCTGCAGGTTGATTTACAAATTTCTTTAATGGGGCGACAACAACATTTTTAATTAGCACCTGTTCGTGTTCCTGTTCCTAGCCAGGTTAGTCAGAGCCATTTGTCGATCCAGTAATCTCCATAAAGCAGGAGGACATGCTCGCAGCTCCATGGAAATTAATTCCCCAACTTTCGCTCGTCCTTCTCAGCGCACTTTTCACTTTTCCGGGAGCACGCCCACGCAGTTGCTTAACTTTCCCCCCTTTAATGATGCCATTCAAATGCGTTGCACGATGTTCCTGGTTACTCCTTAACCCATTGCTGGCTGGGTTCTTGTTTTCTTGGCTCTTCTGGCAACTGATTCCTCTTTGCTCTCGTCGCTCCAGCATATCCAATATACTAATGCCTCCGCTTAGGTTTTGTTCTGTTTCTTTTTGTTTGCATATGGCGCATCCGCCCCGTTGCCACCACCATTCCCTTTGCCTTTTGTTGTTGCTGCTGCAATAATATTTAGCAAGTGCCTCTTAACAAGCACCAAGCCATGTCCCAACAGCTGTAGTCTGGTTGCTGTTCACAGCCGTTTTTATTGTTATTTTCCACTACTTTTAGTCTGGGAAATCGGAGAGATCAGTTATAGCATTTCTATAGAAAATAAATTAATGTATTTTTTTTTTTGAGAACTGCTCTTTATTTTATATATAATATATGCTTATTTTTTTTACTCTTTTCCTGCTCATATACATATACTATATTTTATGGTATATTTTCTTGTGAGTACTTCTGTTTCTGCTAAGCTTTCACTGCACATTAAAGCCATTTGGCCGACGTTTATAGACTAATTTAATAGAATAACAAGGACGAGGGACAAGGGGTTGGTTCCCTGCACAAATGAGATATTTCCACACAAGTGAACAGGGCCAGAGTGCGGATGTGTGTGTGCCTGTATCTGTGTGCACTTGGATATAATTGTTTGACTAAATGAGTGCGTTCGCCCCAGACTGGTCTCCCTCTTGCTCCTTGTTTGTGCCCCCCAAAAACTGTGCTACATTTCGCTTAACGCTCACACATATGCCCCACAAAAGGGGAGGGGATAGGTCCTTGGGGGGGGGGGGGGGGGGGGGGGGGAACAGAACGGAACAACAATAATTATGGCAAGCACCCTCAACCTCCTCCAACCGCATCTCCATATCCTTCCACTTCAATTTTGGGGGGATTCCAAAGGATATATGTATGTAGAGAAACAGAGAAGCAGAAAGAGAGGAAAGGGGGAAATAATTTCCCTCTCCCCTAGAGATAGAGATAGAGTACGAATCGGAGGCGAATCCAAATGGATACGACTCTTGGCATTGTGTGGCCTCCGATAACCATGTAAGTGAGTGGATGAGCAGCAGCAGTGCCAGCGCCAATTGAAGGCTGTTCCCTTAATGAGGATGAAATTGAAGTCTAAACAAACAGAAATCGTTGGGCAAACAGGGCGCACGAGCGGGATCAGAGATGCCTTAAGCCAAGCACATAAAAGTCCCCTCGTGTCTCCATGGAAATTGAATATTTAATTATGCGTCGATGGAAATTGCGTTAGAACTTGGTGACGAAAATGGCAAAGACATAATGGCGGACTTAGGCAAAGTGTCTAGGAGGGGAGGGAGCAGGAAAAATCTAGAAAAATCCCAGAGCTGGGTCTCAGTAATGTTTACAAGGACAACAATTGAAAGAGGCTGCTAAATAATTTATTCCAATTTGGCAGAGATTTCCACAGCACCGAAAAGTTAACTTGGCTCGAAGGAAATGCTAATGTGTTCCCTGGAGAGAGGGGGCAGGAGGAGCTGTCTTTAAGGAGACATCATCTACCATGTTTATGGGAGATTTTCCAGTACATTCCGCGTGGAACCTCATCGGTTTGGGTGTATTTGCGGTTAGTTTGGATTAAGTTTGCTAATTTCCACCTGAGGGGTCTGGGACAGAACTCGCTGGCTTGGAAACAAAGGCCAAGATAACCACACGGGCACAGACTGTCTGCGTCTGCCTCAGTGGAGCACCTTTTGCTTATCTAAGCGGACATCCCATGCCCGCTCCCCCAAGAGACTCACATCACTCGCATCTCCTGGCACTGGGTTTGTGTGTCGCCTTCACCTTCACCTTCGCCAGCTTCCCTCCTCCACCTCCCAGTTCCAGCGGCACACCTGCCACATGAAGTACGTGAGCGCACGAAAGTTTCCCCATCCGAGGCAGCACAGCCCAGACAGCAGACAGCAGACATCCTTGGGAGCAGGGAGCGGGGAAGCCGCATATTTATGAATGGCTCTTGTTTCGAGTTTAACGCACTACGGGAGCTTTATCAGCTCGTAAATATAAATTAGAATTTAATTTTTATCGTCGAGGAAAGGTTGCTCTCTGGTCCTCTGCCTGGGGAGCAATCGAGTGGTGCTCGGCACAAATTAGAAGGTGGCCCAGGCAACGGGGAAGGAAAGCAGAGACCGCTTCAAGGGGATTGCCAGTCCCATTGCCATTCCTATTACCATTTCCATCTCCATTTCCATTTTCGCCTGCCACGTGTCGCAATATATCAAAGGCTTTGATTCCACGCTGGACCCCAGTCCGAGCTCCCATTTCAAATCCAATCAAACCCCTGGGACAGCCGATAGTGGACGGGATAGTTGTATCATCGCTGAGGCACTCACCTGGGTCAGCTGCGAGGAGGCGTAGTAGGAAATCCTCGAGGGACAGATCGACTCTGGCTTCGAGTAAATCGTCTCTGCGGCCTGCTCGTGGTTCATGGGCAGCAGGGCCGTGGCGTAGGGCGTGGGAGTGGGGGAGCTGCGAAAACCTGTGGATTGGATGGGCGACTCCCAGGATTAGAGGTCACTCAAGCAGGAGGCGGGGTAATGAACTTACGGTCGAATATGCTGCACGACTTCTTGCTCTCCGCCGGGTATTTGTTGAGGCTGGCGATGGTGGCGTAGGACCCCGTGGCACTCGGAGGCCTTCCGAGGGGATCCAGCCGGATGAACACGTTCTGGTGGCTGCCATAGGCTGCGGTGGTGAAGCTCGTGCTGGAGGGGGAACAGAGTGTTAATGAAGCTAAAGGAGAAGCCATATAGTTAACCCACTGTAGCGAGTCCTGGCGGAGCTGCTTGCGCGCCCTCACATACATCATGCTGGCCACCAGGCCCACGGCCAGAACCAGGCCCAGGGCACAGGCGGCGGCGCTGAGGAGGGCGGGGCCCTGGGAGGGGGCGTGGGCGGGGGCGGGCGACTGATTGGGCTCAGGTGAGATGCCTGCAACGGATGAGTGATGGATTAATGGAGGAGTCGGAGTCTGGAGGGTGGAACCCACCTTTCGCACAGATCTTGTTGCGCTTGAAGTGGAGCCGGGTGTCGTTGTAGCGGGGAGGAGCCCGCACCACCATGTTGACGTTGACGGGCAGCTGCAGGCTGACGTTGCCCGTGCAGGGCAGGTAGACCAGGAAGGACTCGATCTCCTGCGGCACCAGGCCCTTGTGCGGGATGCTCAGCGTGGGGGTGCCCAGTGCCTCCTGGTCGTTGCTGTACTCGATGCTGATGGCGTAGGGCAGCTGTTGGGGCGAAACGTTGGTTAATCATCGAAGAATAAACCCGGAGAAGGGCCTTACTGGGTAGGAGATGAGGCTCTGCCAGGAGAACTCCAACTCGTGGACATCTGCGGGCACTGGGACGGTGAAGTGCATCGCGTACGTGTTGATGGATCCCTCGTGTACATAGAACAGGTCCGCCTCGAGTCCTGCAAGCGAAAGGAGAGCATGTGAGAGCGGATGCGGATGCACGGCAGACGTAAAGCGAAAGTTTCCTCGCAATTTGCTTTAGAGAGGCGCCTCCCCCGCTGAGCAAACTTCGTGCATTTGCTGTTTGCTCTCCCCTCGAGCGTCTCTCAACCTGCCATTAAGCGGAAATTGATTTTCTCAGTGGAAAATGGGTGGGGAAAAGGGGGCAAGGAAAACCGAGGTGACAATGCTGGGGAGTAAACAAAACCCAAGACACAATAATAATCGAAATCGAATCCGTCACCAGCAGGCGACGAAGCAGCAGGGAGTCGAGTCTCTCAAGTCTCGAGTTGTCCCAAAAAAGGATATGGGAAGGAGACATTAGAAGGTGTCATCTGTGAGTGCTTCATCATCGGCGGGAATCGGCTTCCATGGATCCTGATCTTTGTTCCCCACCCGCTGGCATTGAAAGAAGAGCTGCTTGAGTTAAAACGACGTGAAATTAAATTTCTTCATCCGCTTTTATTGTTGCCCTTTCCACTTCTGTTTCCTCTACTCCTGCCAGACGCCCCTCATCGGTGGGAGGCATTATTCACTCCTTGGGATCAGCCTGAGCTAGCTATTCACCAGTGGAAACGGTAGTGGGAAGGGAGTGGAACTCTGGTTGTTTACCCGCTGCTAGCTGAGCTGCCTCTGACGCTGCTTCTTCCACCGACTCCGCCGGATGTTGAATGTAGCAATTCCGCTTCCGGCAGACCGAGTGAGGAGGAGGATTCCGGAAAGAGGGGAGAGTGCTGCATTTAGGATAGAACAAAGCGCGCGCTCGCTGCTTAAAACAATTTTAAATCCAATTACAGAACAAGAAAAAGCATTTTTCGTTAGCCTTCATCCAGGTCTCAGCTTCATCTACATCTTCAGACTGTTTCCGTATCCCAACTCGGTTTTCTTTCCATTTTCCATCCGCTTTCCTACTTTACTATTTCCATTTCGGCTTCGTTTTCGTTTTCGAGTCCCAAATTGCTTTGCCCCCCATCGCGTTTTTAACCTGGGCTCCGAGTGCAGCTCTCCGCCTGCTCCAACTACCTGCTGCTGCTGCTGCCGCCTGTCCCAGGAAGCTTTGAACTAGTGGGAAAACACAAACACAACCCCAAAGTGCACGCCATCAAATATGCACAAACGCAGGAAAAGGACAATGTTCCCCGGTCGCCATACATCCTTTGCTTCCCTTTTGACCTGACAGCCATGACGAGATGGGTGCAGGGGGAGGCATTTGAATAAGTGACTGCCTCAATTAATTCAGTCCTCGATTCAGGGATGTCACAAATGTCCCTTTGCCCGATTCCCCCAATCCCTGTGAGAGTTTTGCCACCTCAATTGGCTTCTCGGGGAGCACAAACCCGACTGCACTTTAAACAGCATCAATTGGCATCGCTCACCCTGCTCCGGCTCCGAGTTGCTCCTGCTCCCTCCCAGATAGCTCGCGAAATCCCCGCTAAGCCCGCTCTCCTCGCTGCCAGTGTCAAACTTTGCTCGTCTTTCATATCACGGAGCCGCCAACTTTGCCTGCGAAAGTTTTGTCCTCCTCCTGCAGGCTTAATGCCTCCCTAATTCCCCTCCTGACTTGCTCCCCTGGCCGTAATTGTAGGAGCTGCCATTGCGATTGTCGCGATGACTCTGCCGCACACACGTGACGCTGCAACCGCAACTCATAATCGCAGGAAGGAAGATGGGAGTTGCAGGAGAAAGCTGAGGAGAAAGCGCAGGACTGGCTAAAGCGAATCTCTACTATTCCGAGGCGACACAATTTGCATAAAAGATTAAGAGGATAATTAGTGTCATTAGTTGGGAGAGTGCATCCCCCTTGTGCACTTCCCAATTACCGATCTCAGGGGAGGCAGTCTCACCTCGCGGCTTATTAAAGGGGAATCCCTGGCAGTTCCTGCTAATTGTTGCATGAATCGGAGATGAGAAACACTCGCTCGATTGGCACAGTTTCTGATTTCCGCTTCTCACTTCCTGAGATTCCTGATTTCAGAGCAATAAAAATGGATTCCAGATGCCAAGCCACCCCTGCGAAGGCTCTTACCAGAGTCAAGCGATGGCATGGAGGGGGGGAGCATATTAATGTGGGGATTTTGGGACTGTTTTCTATTCATTAAAAATAATTTTCTTTTGCATTAACTTTTCATTTGCAGGGGAATATTTCAGCTACCCGCCCAAGGTTGTGGTCCGCCCTGGGAATGAAGGGGATGNATATTAATGTGGGGATTTTGGGACTGTTTTCTATTCATTAAAAATAATTTTCTTTTGCATTAACTTTTCATTTGCAGGGGAATATTTCAGCTACCCGCCCAAGGTTGTGGTCCGCCCTGGGAATGAAGAAGGGGATGGAGCCAGGGAGTCCGAGGGATCGGGTGGCAGGGTGGCAGGATGGCAGGGAAAAGTGTGCACATCAAAGCGAAACTTGTTGAAATTGCATTTTTACGCACCCTTGAACAGGAAAGTCTTCGGCGGAGGGGGAGCTGGTGAAAGGGGAGTGAGGGAAGGCGGAAAAATTTCTCGTTGCTGGGACAACACATCCAAATTGGACTCAGAGGCGGAAAATCTTCAACAAAGGCGTGGAAAATATTTAATTTTAATGCTGTCGCCACTTCATCGCAGGGATCGCTGGGGGGCAAAAGAAATCAGAACTCAAGAAGGATTCGAGGCGAAATAGGAATATTGCAATGAACTTTGTTTACAGTTCCCCGAAGAGACACCCAAGACGCCACCTGAGAAGCCGAAAAGTGCTGGAAACAATCCACGTTTCCATGTGGGGAAATGCAGCAAAAGAAAAGCGGGAATAGGGGCTCCGTAAAGGAATCTGAGGCTGGGTCATGCAACCGTAGCGAGCCTTCCGCATGAACAGGTTCCATGGAGACGCAGGAGCAGGGAAATGAGGTGGAAGCCCGGGAAAATCATGCAGAGGCATTTTCCATTTGGGGTGGGTGGGAATCAAAGGGGGCGGAGGGGGTCAGTTTGTTTGATTTCACGCTGCTTGTTAATTTTCAAATCGAAACAACAACTCCTGGGGGTGGCAACGGAACCAACAGGAGAGGAATTCCATAGCCAGGGAACAGTTCAGGGGTGTTAACTGGTCGTTAAAGACATAACGAGCTCTTTAAAGAGGAGGAGAAAATGGAGAACTGGAAACAGGAAATCTCCTTCAGTCGGGGAAAGGAAATTGCAGAGAAAAGTCCTTTGAAATGTCGCTAATGAAATCCTATTTGCATGATTCTCGAAGGGAATCAAGATGGCTAGGAAGGACAGCGAGGATGATGGGTTGTTTATAAAGTGCAATTGCCAGGAAGAAACCTACTTGTCCCATTGATCTGCAGTGCAATTGGATGCATTCAGGACAAGGAGAGATGGATGGCCGAGTTTGAAGGAAAAGTAGAATCTAGAAAGAGAGGAAACCAGCCATCAATCCGGCATCCATCTCCACTTGTTGTGGATTATTTTTACGCCATCAACTAATTGAAGTGCCCTGATTTGGCAACTGGGAGGCGGAGGGAGGAGCCTGCATAATGAGATGGAAGCATTTATGCTCCAATTACAGTTAAGTGCCGGAAAATGCTGCGACTGCTGACGGAGTAGCGACCGCGAACTAGGCCAGCTTTCCTCCCTGCCCGATTCGGAGTTTCCCCCGCTCTCCGCACTCCCGGGATCCATTAATCATTTGGAGGAGCAGGAAATCGCGAGCCAAACGACAAGCACGAGGCCATTCCGCCTTGGCACGTCCATGAAATCCATGTAACTCCCATCAGGGGGAGCGGGGGACAAGGTGGAGGCGAAGCTATGGATGTGGCAGAACTTGGCCTTGGCTCGATCTGGAGCCGGCGCCATCAATAACAAGGATTCGCGTGGAGCAGCAAACGGAAAAACAAGAAAACAAACAAGGAATCAGCCAGCAAGGCGGGTGAGGAAGGGAAAAGGAAAGCAGGGGGAGGGGTGGAAATAGAACAAGGAAATGGAAAATGGGAGGAGGAAAAGCTACTTGCAGCTGTCAGCAAGGTGAGGGTAGGCGCACAGCTGAAATCGATTTGTGTGCGATTTGTTTTGGTTTCGCCTTACTAAGTACTCCTTCGGCACTGCCTACTCTCCTCCAGGACCTTCCACTACCTCCGCTCCTCCCACTCCCCCCTTTCCCTTCCCCTGCTTTAATAGTCAACTATAATTTCGGAACTATTAATGACTGTGACATGGCCTGCGAGTCCGAGAATTGTTTATGTTTTCGTGTTCGGGGATCAATGAATTTGTCCCGTCGAACTTTGGCCTCCGACTATTAATCATAGAGCAAGCTTGGGGGAGGTTCTGCTCCTGGAATGGGGCGTGTCTGTCCCCCTCTGGGCTTGGGTTTCATTAATGGATTAGGCAGCGACAGGAACTGGACTTCGACTGGACTTACCCATCAGTTTCATCACCTCGTGGTGGCTGATGAAAATGTTCAGATAGCCGCTGACCGAGGGCGTCCGCCAAGTGCAGACGGCGAGGCAGAGGAGCAGCGGGAGGATCCGCGGATGGCTGCCCATGGTGATGGTGATGCCTAAAGGGTTCTGTGGGGAGTCAATGAATTGTCAGAGCATGTGTCGCCCAGGGTGACGAGCATTTCCACAGCCCCGCGTCCTCCCTCGATCCCTGCTCTGTGCTCCTGTGACAGCCAATCTCAATGTGTGGCCATTGATGCGTGGCCTTGGATGGGAGTTTCCGGGTGAAGTTTTCCCGCTGCTGCTGATTTGAATTGGAGCTGCTTTCGGTGATGGTCGTCAGCTGGTGGTGCCACAAACAGAGGACTCCTCTGCGAGAAGAAGCGTTAAAATCAAATTCCAACTGCTAACTGTTCCGGCTGGAACTGGGAGAGACTTCTGTCTACCAAATTTGGGAACTTTTCAGCCTCGGCTTCCGGTTTTTCCCCTCTGTCCAGGCTCTTTTGGGGCAACTTTTGCAGTTTTGTTTTGCTGCGGTTGCCGCTGCTCTTGCTCTGCCGGAGTTGTGCTGCTGCCTCCGCCTCCTCCGGCTGCATGCATCGGTGTGTCCGTAGTTGGGTCCAGACTGGTTTTGTTGGCTTTTATTGGCTGAGCTCCTGTCAACTTCCTCTGGGTTTCCCCTCCCCTCTCTCGAGTGTTGTTTTGTGGCTATCGCTTGTCACTTTGTCCAAGTCTGGTCACTGGTTCCTCCTCTCTGCTGGCTACTTTCTTTTTTTTGGTTTCCTCGTTAAAGTCCAGATCCTGTTGAATAGAAAGTGATTTAGTTTAGTGCAAATCAGGCTGTAAAAAAGCGGAAGGAGAAGCTGACAAAGGATGAGCACATTCCCCGGTGTATTTGGGGATTAGGAAGAGTCCTTGTGCGGAGTGCGTTGTGTGGTTTAGTGGCGCAAACAATTTGTAAAAGCTAAATAAAAAGTTTCGCCCATGCAAAAGTAATTAGAAAGTTGCCGGAAGATTAACAGCTCAGGGTGCCCGGATAGATCCATCTCAGGACTCACTTCAGGATTCACTTGCGTCACACACGAGTCGAGTGAGTGGGATTGGTGGCAAGCGAAAGCTTTAATAAATTCGAGGTAATATTTATGTGTTTGTTTGGCATAAATTATGAACTGGAAAAGGGGCAACTTTGGCCTCGCACTGTTTGTGGTTCAAGTGGTTCTGGTGGTTCAGGTGGTTAGCCACCATCCCCGCCCCACTCCCCTCCATTGTTGTTTGGTCTACGTGTTTATTCAGCTGCTCCTGCCTAGCCCTGCCCTGCCCTCCCGCATCCTGGCTGGTGGCGTGTGCAGGTAACTCGAAAGGAATTCCAACTGCAGCGGGTATTGGGGAGGGGAGAGGGGAGAGGGGAGATAAGAGTGGATAGCCAGGTTAGAGTGCATTGGGGAAGGGTCTCGTAGGCATGGCAATGGAACCGGGACAGTCGAGTGCTCCCAAAATGAAATTGTTGCCAAGAAGCGGCCGAAACTGCTCCAGTCTCCATGGCAATCCCCTTCTCTATTTTCTATTTTTCCCTCTTTTTACTCAATTCTCTTCTCGCTTTTCCCATTTTCCTGCCGCAATAAAAATCGAAATCAGAAAAGTTTGTTGCCTCCGTTTTCCGATTTATCTTTTTCCGAGCTTCGAGCGTTTTTTGGAATTTTAAAGTTTAACCAACGGAAGATAGTTTTCTTAGTCGCTGAGGAATGTTGCGGTCTTTTTAATTAAACTTATCTGCGCCCAAGGAGGAGCTCTACTTGATTAAGGGCCAGATCAGCGCCATCAGTAAACTACTCTTCCACTTCAGCCCCATCACCATCAACAGAGGGAAGCAGGACGACTGTTGACTTGGCCCTCGTATCCTTCGGCATTCGGAGTCATTCAGCGGATGCATTAATAATTCAAAAGACAAATAAACGAATGGCAATGTGTGTGTTTTCCAAAGGGGGAATCGCTGTAACTGATTTAAATGGAGCAGCAGACAAGCAGCCAGCAGGGAGTACCTCTGGCAGCAGAGAGGAAATAATAATAATAAGAGGATAAGGAAGTCTAGCAGTCATCATCTTAGTCGATACCATATTACCTACATCAACTCAATCATAATCAGGCAGGGAGGAGCAGAGCCCAGAGCTGGATAAACATACCGGGGGAAAATGAAGTTTCCTCAGAGAATTTTCCGCTTAGTCACACGCATCATCTGTCAGTCTGCCACGCCTCCGAGTCCCAGGTCCCGTCTCCCGACTCCAACTCCTCTGGCAAGTGACAAATTGAGCAGTTGGCATTGTCTCCGGAACCGAAAGGAGCTGATGAGATGTGATGCCGCCAGGAGATGAGCAGAAGATGAGCCCTGAATGAATGGATGGGTGGTGGAGGGGGACAAACTTTTCAATTACTTGCAAGGAGCAGGACCAAAGGCGGAGTCTGAGCAGTAATGAATAATAATCTGTTCTCCCTGTGGCCCCCGGCCTCGGCTCCGCTTCATCATTAGAGGGAATCCTTGGAGAGACACGTTCCCCGGCTTTTCCTTGAACAATTTCAGGCTGGCACAATATTTACTCAGCTCCAGCTCCTGCTGAGCTTGCTGGGTGGGTCATTCTCCTGCAATTAAAAGGACATCGATGCTCTGCCCTGTGGCCTCCGCCTCGTTTCAATTACAAAGTGGCTTTCATTTCTAATTGAATCGTGAGCTTGCCTCCGATTTCGATTCCGATTTGTACTTTATGCCGGCGCTGAGCACTCTATTTTGTTTGCCTTTAGTTTTCCTTGTTGACCAACTCAAATTGCTGCCAAAAGGTCATGAACTCGGATTGGGTTAATGTTTATTTAATATTAGGTGTGGTGCCACTAAGAGAAGACGGGATAAGGGCGGAGTTTCTGCTTTAAAACTCTATAATTGTACATTTAATATTGCTAAATAAATTCTCAATTTTTATATATTTAATAAAGATACTTATTTTTATGGTTGAATAAATCTTCAATGGCTATATTCATTCATTGATAACGTTTTTAAAATACCAACTCTAGCCGCGATAGAAATCTTTTTCAGTAAAAACAAGCTGTGCTGCGTTGTGCTGGCCAATGCCAACACCTAACAAAAATTAATTGTCTGAATAAATTAGCTGGGGGAACAACAAAAATATACATTTTCCCCCCCTTCCTCCCGCTTTCCACGCCAACGGGCAGGCATTTTGCAATCATTTTCCATTTACAGGGACAACAAAAGCGAATGTCGCTCGTTATTTTTAATCAGCTATCAAAATTTATTGCTGAAAATTTGTCTGTCGGTGTTCAGTGCTGGGTCGGTGGGCAGGTGTTATGTGTATTTCGACCAGGGTCCGTTTGCATTACAGGTTCATTAAAATCGGGGCCCAGCGAAATATTTTACGCGAATTTAATAAACTCGGGGAATTGGGCAGAGGCATTAAAGCTAATGTTTCCATTTTCTGATAGAAGTTGTATTGCATCCGGGGATGTGTCCTCAATATCAGCAGGGCCAGCATGAATATTTAAGGGAAAGCCAGAATATGCGATTGTATAGGCTGCCCTTTTCCTTACACAAAATATGGCATAATCATTGATTTATGACGAAGCAGGCAAAAGTTTTCTGGCTTTTTTAGTTGTCCTAAAAAAAGAGGCAGCCATCAGTTGAGATCCTTGACTAATCTGGGCATATTTTACTCCTGAGTCCGGACTCCGGATCTCTAAAGCTTTAACTGAAGTCATAGCACACACATTTAAGGACCCCACATAATTCAAGTGCTCGGATTATTGTTCCGTTGCCATCGCCGGATCCTTGGCTGTTGTTGTTATGCCGAAAGCACTTAGTGGTCATTCAATCAACGAGCCACTAAGTGAAGAAAGTGTACTTGGACCCTTCAATAGGAGGAGGAGGGTCTCCGCCGCTGCCGCCAGAAAGTGTTCGAGCGGAACATCAAATTTGCATAATATTCTTTTATGGCTTACGCTCTGTGGACTCTGCGGGAGGGGGGGAGGAAACTTGAGTCGAAAGGAGAGTGGGGCCTTCGTTGGCTGGCATTTATTGAGTGGCTCTTAATCCCTGGCATATTTCAATTAGTGTCAACTTTTTGATTTTATGTAAACACAAGTGGGGCCAGGCTCTAGTCCCTTTCCCCTCACTTTGCTGTTATTCTAATCAGCGCAGGCCACACACACACACACACCCTCGAATTACATACCCACACATGAGTGTTGGTCACGCAATCCTGCGGTTGTGCGCCTGTGTTGGGTTTACAGCACCACACGGCGTATGTGTGATTTTTGTGCGGTCGAGAGCCTCGATTGCAGCCATTTGCGGCTAAGGTCAAAGGATTATATATTTTGCGAATTGCCCCAAGGCATGCAGATGTTCTTGATTTTAAGTTTAAGCTAAAATATATGCGAAACTAAAGCCTTTTTGAAGAATAATAAAGCAAGGATATGCAAAAAATAACTGAAACAGGTAGAAGATTTATTTATGCTTTGAATATTTCTGTGAAAATAAACAAGGGAAAGTTGGTGTATTTTTATGAATATTTTTTGGAGAGGAGAAAACATTTTACAACTGAATATGCTTGCCTTTTATTTTGTATAACAATGAATATGTTGGGCAGTAAGTGCCAGGCTTAAACAAAACAAAGACTGAGTTATATTTTGAAGCCTTTTTTTCTAACTTTATGTTCTACATTTCTGTTTATATTTTTCTTTAACTAAAAGTGTAATTAATTTTATATTTCTGAGTACTAAAACCATGCCAAGGCACCCATTTAAGTTTTAAGCCAAAATTCCTTAGATTCCAAGTTACATAAATTTGTATATAGAACCAACTTAACTTGAGCTTTCTTTCCCCTTCTCCCCCTTCAATATACAACTATTGCCTTATAGAGTGTAAATATTTGCCTAGTTTCCCAGCTTCTGTAAAAGGATATGTGGTGTCCTGGTGTCAGGGCAACCCTTTGCCGAAGCAATCAACCCAAACTGCTGACAAGTAATGCGGGAGGAGCTCGATGGCATTTCTCGATGGGGATTCCCATATCAAAGGTGTTTCATTACACAAAAGTAAACGACATCTGGCATCTGACCCGCCGCTACCTTCATCAGCGAACACCTTTCCGCCGGGCATTTACAGCACTTTCAGCGCTGGGACACTTTAAGGTGGCCTGACATGGACGTGAACACGGCAGGCACGGATGTTGTCAAAGGTCCGGAAGCCAAGCCCATCTCCGAACAGACCACAGGCTCGTCAGCCGCCGGTTGTCCGACTGTCGTTTGTTTACATAACATCCTGCCAGGAGTCGGGTCGGGTCGGAGGAGACCGGAAACCGAAAGGTATTCCCCGACTCCTGTGTGGGCACATGCGCAGTGTCCATGGGCCGTGAGCCGTGTCCTGTCTGCAACTGTTGCTTCCTTTTTGCTGATTGCACTGGCAACTGACACTAATCCAATCTGGCCGAATCAGCAGCGGAACGAAGCGGAAAGGGACTGCCCTGTCCAAGTCCCAATTGGTGCCACTAATTGCGAGCAGTGCACAAAGGCGCCGCGGCGTCAATGGATTTAATTTGCAGTCTCGCAAATTGCACAACTTGGTTAAAACAATTGCCGGCAGTTGAGTTCGGTAAATGCCAGTCGAGGGGAGAATTCAATTACACTTGGCGGCAGAGTGTCAAAGCCATAAAAAGTTATCGAAGCGAAACAGTTGGACATGATCCCGGGAATCCCTCAAAAAGTAATCAAATTTTAAGAGCTTTTGCCGAGAGCACGTGCCTCTAAGGGAGGCCATTAAACCGTCTCAAATTGGCTGTGATAAAGCCGCGTCTTTTACCAGGAACACCGGCTGATAACAGACCGCTAATCCCCCAGACATGAACTTATCCGCGAAGCAAACACACATCCCCATAACCCTTGCCATTTAAACTTCACCCCCCCTCGCAACACTTTCACACAGATTTATCTCGTAATGAGTTCTAGAGAAAAACATTCAAGGAGAAAGTGGAAAAGAAAATCCACAGCCAGTTGCAACCCTCAATGCAGCAAATGACTGGCTAAGGAACACACAATAAGCAGCCACAGAAAAAGTATAAAAGCACTAAATAGTTGCAGGACTCGCAGTAAGCGGGATAAGCCGGAGAAAAAGCGACAGCAGAGTGCTAAAGTTCACACCAATCCCCCCGCCAGGGAGCACAGAAAAAGGGTGCAAAAGGGATAATAAAGCGGAAGAAAGAACAAATATGCGTTGATCTGCGGCAAGGACTTAACAATGGACATGTACAAAATAAAGTAGAGAGAAAAATATAATCAAATTGCAATAAAATGAAGGGAAATGGAGTCCGCCCCTAATGCGGCAAGTAAACAAAATGGTCACGTGACCAAAAGGAGAACTCTCAGAGGATGTGGCGAAAGTTGCCGACTGGCCAACAAATTGCCGCACGAAAGTAATCCTGACAGCCTGCAGATTGTTGCGCAATCATAAGGCTCAGTAGGAGACTTGGCGCCAGGATCCGAGAATAAGGAAGCACTTCTCCGGCAGCCAGACTGCCAGACGGACATGCGAGGGGTAAGGCAGGGACATTATTCTCACCAGAAATGACCAGTACTGGCCGCCATTGCTTCACATCCTTGAGTCTCGAGAATGCAACTGCAGCACTCTTGAATGGCTGTCAAATCAAACATCCTGTGGAGCTATCTGGAGAGGAAATGGCGAGGCTCAGATGAGAGATGCGAGTGCGGCATGGCCATCCTTCATTTCCGCTGGCCAGATGCCACATTTTCTGAACCATTTAAAGTCTGTTAACTATCGAGATTTTCCTTTTAAGTAAACTGAATCACTAGCAGTTGTAAAATAAATAAAACAATCGCTTTTTAATTGTTATTGAGTGGATTGGAATTCGGTTTTAAGCTTTTCAAGTATTTTCCTGCCCAAGAAAAGGGAATTCTGAGAGGAGTTCGCTGCCATTTGGTTATCCATCGGCTGGTGCCAGTGGAGCTTGTCATCTCGAAAGGACATCGGCTTCAGCCGGCTCTCTTCCTTCCCTTCCACTAAGCTGATCTCGAGGTCCTTGGTCTTTGGGCACATTTGGCGTTTTATCAACTCAATGGCATTGGGCTCAACACCAGGCCGGTAGGCCACCAAGTATCGGCTATTATTACAGCTTACGCGGAACCTCGTCTGGCAGCCCATCTTCTCGGCCAGCTCCTGGACGATGGCCTCCTGCAGGGGCGTCATAGGGTCAAAGTCAACGAATCGCCGCCGACTGACAAGGAGTCGACGCAGTCGTCGAAGGTGCAGGTGTCCATGACGAACATGGCGGGCCAGCTCCGCTCTTGAAAGCTTATTGGAGTCCTTGGGACTCATCTTAAAATGAATGGAACAGATCAGCTGCCGCAGATGGCTTTGGGAAGGCATTTCCTTGGTCGGGACAATGGTGTAATTGTGCTCGGAGAGGATGTGTGGGGCTAGATGGGGCACTTGGCTTAGGGATTTCTCCTTAATATCTGGCGGTGAATATAGTCTAATTAAAAGTTCTGCTTTTAGACTAACCTTCAACTCACCGTGAGTGATGTTCTCTGCATTTCCCAGCTGCCTATCCACTTGATTGTCCGACATTATTCTATAGTTTTCTACTTTAACTCAGTTGCCAGAGCTGCGAGCCTTGAAAGTTGCTGAGAATTCGAAGGAAATTCCTAACAAGCAAGTCGAGGAATTTTCCCTCAGCAAAGTTACAATTTCAATTTAATAGAGAACTTTCTCGAGCTCGAGCTGAATTGGGTTAATTTTCAGCAATAGGCAGCGGAGAATGACAGATCGCAGAGTTGCTTCCAGTGACAGGAGAAGAGTTGCATCCCTTTGGGAAGGTGACAACCCAAAACAAATGATTTCTGATCTTAAAAAGGTGAAAATATTTCAAAGTACTTTAGATTTTGTATGTTCTTACATATTTTAACCATTAAACTTGTGCAAAATTATTTTTGTTAGCTATAAAATGTAAAGAATTTACGTTTGTGAAATAAGAAATAAGATTTGTGAAATATGTAAATTGTGTGTTTTGAACTTGGCTCACAACTAAAGTATATTCTTGGTATAGTAAAAATAATTAAACAATTTCAACAGCTTGTACTTATTCCTTAACGAGTTAGTTTGTATTTGAACATTTGTCTCATCTAATTTCTTGACTTTCACTAGCTCTTCTTTGGCCTATAATGTTGCCATGAAATTATTTGCAATAAATATTCACAAAAAAATAATTTAAAATATTTTATAAAAGCCTTATTAAATTATTAATTATAAAAAGTCAGCGTGAAATGTATTGTTGTTGTTTTATTTTTGTTAAATTATTATTTTATTTTATGCATTATTAGCTCTATAATTTAAACTGCGAACAGAACATTTTTTCAAGATGCAGATTCAGAATTTAACACCAAATAATTCAAGTGCAGCTTTATGGCCTAATTCCCCACCAATCCGGATATTATTATGGCCCCGCCAACTAAAATCTAAGTTTTAGGGCCCCAGAAAAGTCAGTCCGGGAAATTGCTGGCCGTTTTCCTATGCAAAGCAGGGCCTGCGGAGTGTCAGAGTTGACGGGAAACTTTCAGGGCCATAAGAGAGTCCAGGAGATGAGCCAACCACACGAGCAATGGCCACCGAAAGGCAGCCAGGATTTGGGAGTAAGCCAGGATCCCTCATACATCGAATGGAGAAGAAATGGCAAACTTCTTTGGTGAAAGGTTTTATTGCTCCTAGCCGGCTGGATGTGTCTCCACAAGGGATGAGGGATGCTGTCGGTTTGGGATAAGGGAGCACCCGCCGAGGAGTTGTACTAAAGTAAATGAAGCGTGACGCTTTGTTTTCCTTTGATTTAGTTTTATGAGTCTGCATCGGATGTAATTGAATTATGCAAGTTGGCGCCGACGGCAGACGACTTTATTAGCATTCGATCGTAAAGGGGGGAAAAGGGGGGTAAAGGGGACGATGACACGGATGATGGAGAGCTCCAGGAGGCTGGCTACAGCTACAGGATACAGGATACTCTGACAAGGTTACGCTTTTTAGCAGTGACATTTGAATTTCAGATGATTCCGCACAACTCGCGGTGAAATGAGTTGGAAAATATGAGAATGAAGCCGCGATAGGGGATGCAGGATACGCGACACTCCTCCTTGGAGCTACATCCCGTGATAAGCAGCTCAATGAATGCACGATGCGATGGCAACAGGATGGAATCCATAATGAAATGACAATTTGCAGGCGGACAAAGCGTTCCGCAGCCTAATTGACACCAATGGATGTCCGTTTGCAGGTCAAAGTGGGAAATAGGAAATCAAAGCTAAAACTGGATTCCAGCAAGGGAAAAAGCAGTAGGGGATTTGTTCTCAGGACAATCCTGTTCAGGGTCCTGTTAAGAGAAGAGAAATCGATTTGTCAACTGCCTCAGAGGATTTTCAGTGGGTTCTGTTTCGATATTGTAAGCCAATAATTAATATGAGAGTCGCCATGGCGCCAGGATAACCCCACAGCGTATGTCCTGGCAGGTAGAGGGGGTCAATCTGTCCATCCAGTGCGGGTTTCGTTTGTCAAAAATGCAGAGCAGGAGAGGCACTGCATACCAGAACTGACAGCGACTGCCAGCGTCCGATTACAGTTTCATGAACAGTCGGATGCGGCTTCAAGGTGGAGCTGGATGGAGGAAGGCAGATCCCGGACTGAAATCAATGACAAACTGAAATCAAAAGCGTTGGAGCTGTCCTTTTCCCTTTTCCCTCTTTCGGGCTGCTGCAATCGGAGAAGTGCAAGGACACTCTGACTGAGAGTGGCTTGTGTCCTGTTGTTCCGTGTCCGACAAGGACTAAGCTGTATCAGGCGATTCAGGAAAGTGGCATTGGTGACTCACGAATCGCCACGCCGGCTTACAACTGCCGGATGATATCGTAATCATCAGCAGGAGAGGAGGGAGGAGGTGGTCATCGATTGCTGCAGTCATCAGCGAGGGAACAATGCACCTAACCAGACCCGGAGGAGGCGCTATCCACACTGGCCTGCACTACCCTTCCAGCTCCTTGGGAAAGTTTTACTTCACCGAGAAAAGTTGCCTAAAAATGCTCACGTTCTCGGCACGTGACCGAAATGTTTGGCCATAAACAAGGAAAATATGAAAATGAAGAGGCGAACTCAGCAAATAAAGGGAGGAGGATTCGAGGAAATAAGGAGGAAGTTGGGAGTCGGTAATCGGGCTGATATATTTATCCTGCTGAAACTTCGCACGAAGCCTCTTCAAAAATTCATCAAGGAGACGCGCTCAAGTCGACTTCAGCTGAGTTCGTGAGTCGTCCTGCGTCCCCGCTTCCTTTGCCACCTCGCTCCTTTGCTCCTGCGGGCGTGGACATTAACCCCAATTGGCTAAATGGCTCATTAGGTCAGTGGGGGAGTCCTCCTTGGCTCACATCAATGGAAATGGAAATGGAAATGGAAAGGAAACAGGAGCAACACAAGCGAGTTGCACTGCTGCGTGGTCAGTTATAATTAGGGACATTCGCCTTCGGAGCTTTACGAGCGAGCGATTAAGCGAAAGGATACGGTGGTCGCAGCTACCGTGGGAGTAATGGGAAGTCCTAGGACAAGGCGAGTGCCAAGTCCTCCTGTTTGAAGCTAGTCTAAACCCACCCTAGCTTGGCATTCAATATTATTAATTGACGACATGGATCCTTAGGAACTCGTAAACATATCGGTTACAGCCGGTTCTTTGTCCAATTGGAAAGTGGCCAAAGCTGTGTGCGGGATGTTTGTTTAGCAGCCCTAAAAGGAGCGGGTGTGGCTGTGCATAATGCCAACGAAAAATTGTGTCCCCTGTGAGGGTTCCTCAGTTTTAGACAGTTGATTAATAGGCCATAAACCAAGCGATTATCATTCTAATTTTGGGAGGAAGAGGGGAGAAGGACATTCCATCTGAGCCCTATTGGCAGTCTCTCCCCTTTCGGTGTTTGCGAGTACCAGTTCTCATTCAGGATTAGCCAGGATATGCCATGTTCCACTGTGAGAAGTGGGGGTGGGTGATTGCCACTTGTTCGCTGGGGAACATTTCTGGTGGTCTCGAGATCCAATTCCGCTTGCCTGGCCAACGTTTACCATTATGATTGCAGGGCCAAACTTCCTCTGCTCCTCTCCAGCTGCTGATTTTCCCTTGAAGTTGCCCCACAATCAAGGATACGTGGATGAGGGTTGGAGGAATGAGGGGGAGTTGGGGAGCCGCCAGGCAGTAATTGCTTAATTTGATTACGTGCCGCCGTAAAAAGCAGAACAGGAAATTTGCACACACACAAGCTCCGTGCTGGGTAATGAAGTTAGGATGGATGCACGGACGGATGGATGGATGGATGGATGGCTGGTTGGATAGGTAAATGGGGAGTAAGGGAGTCGGAGAGGCGTTCCCCAACCGCAGGGACTCGGCTCTCGAAGCCTCCCCCAAAATGGAACCCGAGCGACTTTAAACTTTATCGCAGATGGCAAACAACTTAATTCGTGTTTCGCCTGAGCCTTTCGCCGCCTTCACCCGAATGTCGCAGGCCATTTGCCATAAACAACAAACAAGACGGAGAGTCGGGAGTGGGAACAATGGCGTCAAAGGATCGAAATGGGAAATGGGAAACTGTTCGCGTCGGGCGATAATTAGAAGCGCCCAGTGCACGCTCAATTAGAAGGTTGTAGCCACAACCCAGGAACCCAGGAAGGGGGAGTCCGAAACACGGAACATGGAAAGTCTCTCTCCCACACGGCTGCACTCTCCTCCGTGCTGCAGACACGCGATGATCCGGAGCGGAGCAACTCTACATGGAGTGGAGTGAGTGGCTGAATGTCTTAATTAACTGTTGGCTGCACTCTGCGAAATCAACAGGCCATAAATGAGGGCAGAGGGGAGTTACACAGCCTGAGCCGGAGTTATGGCCCGCTGTTTGCCTCTAAATAATGTCGAGGACGTCGTGCCTCATATTTATGATTCGCAATTATTCTACAACGTGTGGCGGTGAAATCTCCGCCAGCTGCCCTGAAAATTGCACTGGAGTTTGGGTTTTAGAAGGGGTTTTCATACCAACTCCGGTGTGGATGGAGGCGGGTGCTGCTCTTATCTGATCCTGGATACACGGAGAGTGCATAAACGTAAACACGTCGCTCACACTCCCACAAAGGGCAAATGAATTTGAGTTTTTCAGCTTTTTTAAGGGGGTTTCTTTAGCTTTTTCAATGGGTTTTCTGGCTTTTGTTCTTATTTTGGCGGCCATAACGGCAGACGAAAGTGTTTGCCAGACAAATGGGGCCGGGGGAGGATTAGGAACTGGGAGTTAGGGGCCTGGAGGCCCACTATTACATGTCACTTGGCCATAAAAAGTTTATGTCTGACATGAGCCAAAAACAATTTGCATATTTTTCCACTGGATAACAACTTAATTTAGGATATACCCAGAGACATTCGAGGGGCTGCGTGGCCAACTGGAACGGAGCGGTAATTAAGCGGCGTTCCGGGGCATAGGTTGCCCTTAAAGGCAGCCGCGCTCCACGTCCTGCCAGTGGCACTCGGGCGGATGCGCGATTTCGGGGCCTTTCGCACCTTTGCAGCTCAGCGGGTGGCGTCGTTGTCGTCGTAGTCGCTGGATTGAAATTGCTTTTTGCACATTTCCCATCCACAGAGCTGTGCGAATTTTCTTTTGCGCCCTTGCTTTATTCTTTATGCCCTTCTCCTGGCTTTTCCCCGCTGGCTGCTGCAGTGGAAATGCAATTTATGTGCTGTCGCGGGCATTAAACGCGCTGCGCTGACTTTTGACTGACGCCATATTTTCCGCCACATTTGCAATATTCGCACGAGCCGAACGCTTCCGCTTCCGCTGGCGCAGCTCCTGGGCCGCCGCCCTCTCGGCTTTCATTTTTCAAAACTGTCAGCCGCGCATATTTCACTTCCCAGTCACTTTTCGGCAGCGCACACTGCGCCCAGCTCCTCCCTGCTCCCTCAGCTTTGTGCTTAGCCATCGAAGTGTGGAGCTAATGGCCAGAGCTGTGAAGTGCTGCTCGGTAACCCGAGCAATCCTGAAAGAAATCCATTTGGCCCCCCGCCTGCGGGGGCTTTAATTACAAGGACACGTCGTGAGTTGGCGGAGAGCAGCAGCCGAGAGAGGGGACAAAAAGCTGGCCAAGATTATGCAGCATTTTTTCATTAAGAGTGTCAGACGAAGCGATTCGTCTGCTCCTTGGTAGTCATCATCTTGCCGACGACGCCCTGCGGCAGGAAATGCGACGGAAGGACTACGACTCTGACTACGAGGTCCTTTGTGCCGTAGATCCGGTTCAAAGGAGCTTGCGAGTGTGGCAATAAGAGCGGTCGTGTTCACTGGTTTTCGTGTTCGGCTTCGACTTGGAATTAGCATAATCAACATGAAAAGGCAGTACCGGGAATGGCAACTCACTCGGCACCTCGTCCCGTCCTGTGGTCGACTTTTTCCGAGCGCCTTTAATTACACAGCCCTGTGCAAATGATGAGCTGGCAAATTTCCACAGCTCCTCGGGGGCAGGGGCTGTCTAGTGTGGGCGTGGCTCTGGCACTGGCACAGTGACTAAGGATTTTGCGAAAAGGGCCCCCAGGCTGGGGAAAAGCCAAGGAGCGGAGTCCAAAGTCCAGACAAAGCGATTAGTGTGCTCGAGAAGTGCATGCCAAAGACCTGGGAGGATTCCGCCCCCAAATTGAGATAAACTTGAGATAAAGTGGGCCAGAAGGAGATGCGAGGTGAAGCCAGTGCCAAAGGCAAACCAGGATGAATCACACGATAAAGAGATGTCAGCAATGAAACGAATTAGGATAATATGTTAAGTGCCAGAGTGATGGCTGCGCTGGCTGCCGGAGCGGAGGCTCCATCAAACCGACAAACCAGAACAAAGGACCAAAACTAATAAAAACTAATGAGAATGGAATCCCCATAAATCCCGGTTTCTTTGCTCTTCCGCTCCGGATCCTTGCCAGCAAGCAGGACTATTAAAAAATTCCCCACATCAAGGGGAATTGATGGCACATCGAAAGCTAAAGAGAAAAACTATTAGTTAGAGTTTCCGTTTAAAGCTATGTTGTTCGATTAAAAAACAGTAATATTTGTATAGTTAAAAGAAAAATAAATTTATAATAAAAAGGATTTAATTGTATTTATATTTAAACAATTTAAATAAGTACTTAATGTATTAAAGTTCTACTTCTAAATTGAAGAACAACTTTCCCTAATATCTAACCAGTTTCAATTTTCACTCCCACGTTTATTTATAATAAAACTAAAGTAAAATATATAATATTTTCTGAAAAAACATTATTTTTAGATTTATTTCATGTGCACACTCTAGAAAATTAAATCGAAAGACTGGCAAACAAAGACAAACACATGCGGACCCTCACATTTGACAGATTGTCCAAAGATTGATAGACAAACACCTTTTAATAAGTTTGCCTGAATGATGGATGAGGCCTTGCTCAATAGGAAACTCCCATCATCAATGCCCAAAACTCTTTTCCCAAATTGGAAATTTGTGTTTCGCAACATGGAAGTGCCTTCTCCACTCAGATTAAGCTGTCATCTCTGGTGCTTAGTCCAAGGCAGTCCGAGAGTGGCAGGCAGCAAACTGGCAACTAGCAAACTTTGGCAAATTGCTCCAATGGCCAATTGTCCGCACTTTGAGCTGGACATGCAATTAAAGTTTGTGGTCCCCGGACACTCGGGAGACGCCGCCGCCCATGTGAGGAGTCCAATTCCCGGGGCAATTGTGCGCCACTTTGGAGAGCTCTCGTCGGGCAGCTCCTCGTCTCGAACACTTTTAATTGTTGAACAACTTTCGAGTGGAGTAGTTATAGTTCCCAGCCACAATCAAAGATGCAAGTAATGTTTGTCCATGAACATGAGCGTGAGCATGCACAGGAACAGGAACATGAAGGATGGCCTGGCCCTCGCGGCACAATAAGGAACTGTCGGGCGAAATCGCTGGGGGCAAGGCAGCAGCAAGTCACGCCAAAGTCGAAGCGAGGAACGCCATCCATCCACCAGTGAGTGAGCGAGTCCCCGCCAGCTTTTGTCTCCTGGCTCCTTTCCCTTGCTCTGGCCAAGCCGCATTGTGAATGTAAATACATGTGCGAAAGCGACCACCTGAGAAATCAGCACGCCAGGATCAGGCGAGTGGGAGTGAGGTTACTCCGCCACTTAGTGATGCCAAAAGTTGACAGGCTACAAGTTATTGGGTTTGCGGGAATTATAGCTTTTAAGGAGTGGTAAGAAACCGCAGCGAAATACAGCAAAGACATGGTTTATAAACGTTACACAAAGGATACAATTATAGTGCCCACAGAAAATGTATTTAACAGCAAAAGGCGGAATCTTAAGCATTAAAAATTATATATTCTTGTTTAGCATAACCAGCTGACTCGTTTCAGAGACTATAAAAATAAAGCTACAAAATTTGTTGACAATCTTCATAGATGTTGCTCCAATGCGTGCTGCTCAACATGCCCCTGGCAACATTTGTTTTCTTTTCACCCAAAAGTTTTAGGTGTTGAGCAGCATGTTCCTAGCAGCATTTGTTTTCTTTTGCGTGTTGAGAAGCATGTTCCTAGCAGCATATGTTTTTGTTTTGGGTATGAAGCAGCATGTTCCTAGCAGCATTTGTTTATTTTTGGGTGTTGAGAAGCATTTGTATTTAGTTGTCAATTTCTTCTGCCTTGCGATCAGTTTAATTTAAGTTTTGAATGAATTTAAGCCAAATTAGAATAAGTGATAAATATACAGCTTATATAATTCATATTTTATATAATCTGGCTGCATTTTAGTTTAAAAAAAATGGAATTATAATACTGAGTTTATGATAATTTGTAGTTAAGAGTGATAATAATTACTACACTGCCTCGTCCTTGTAACATATTATCTCAATTTCCCAAACTACTTATCCTTTCGATATTTCCATTAACTTGAATAAAATAAAATAGCTAATCTGCCTGCTCTGCTTGCCACCACCTCGATTGTTACCAAATCGCTTTAGCTCCGCCACAAGGAGCAATAAAAATGATACCGAAATGCCGCCCACTCATTGCCGAGATGGCTAGCGAGTTCAGGTTGAAGTTGGGGTTGTGCCGGCACTGCCATTATGCTTGTGTATTGATCTAAAATTGAATGTAAATTGCGGCAACTCGAGTGATGCACGTGGGAAAGGAGCAGCTGCCTGCTGGGACGAGCACTCGAGGCAGGGACTTGGCCGCACTGCCAATGTGTGGCCTTAACTCCCTGTTCCCTGCCAAAAACAAAAAAAAAATGTATATGCTGTGGCTCGACTCCTGTCTGGACTCCGTCTGCCGCGACAGGGTGTCCTGGCGTTGTGCTAAATCATGCCACGGCCATTAAACCTCGCTCGTGCAACAATTGCGGGCAAGTGCAGCTACCCAGTGTCGTTGACTCCGGAGACAGAGCTGCTCCAGCTGGTCATTCTCGAGGACCGAGGACCCAGGACCCAAACCCAGAGTCCCAGACCCTCGTAACTCTTGCAGATAACCAGAGGCGACACTGGACAGCCGGCCAACCACCTAGCCACCATGTGTGGTGGCCACAGAGAACTGGGCCATAACAGGCCATAACAGGCCATTACATCTTATCTTGGCCAATTGGCTTTGGTTAAAATTCTCTCGCCAGCTGGGAATTTATGCCGGGGGCCTGGCCCCCAGGACAGGCATGCGAATAATTTAAATCAGGCGGCCTGCCCGGTGGGGAGTCAAAAGGAAAACACCTGCGGAAAATGCCGGACTCCCGACAGAAGGTAACGGCAGCGTATGCCAATGGAATTCGAAATATCCTCGATGTGGCGATGTGGCGATGGTCCCCGAGTCGTTCATCTCGCATATTTCGCTTGTTTATGCTTCTTTCCGACTTGGCTCGCCTTTGGAACTGTCTTCCATTGGCTTCCTTCCGCTTGATGACTCTATATATTGTGTGCTCGGCGGAGGCATTGAGTTGTTGCCGCGGTTGTCGTCTCGCGGATTTTACGACCATGATGGCGCATTAAATTTTATAACTTATCAAAGAGCCTGAAAGCGACGACGCCCATGTGTCAAAACTGGAACGGGGCATCCCTCGAAAGTCATTTAAATTTTGGTTAACTGTAAATTGGCTCTCTCGGAAAACTCCCCCAGCGAGCTACCCATCCCGCCGAGCGCGTTAATTGAATTTTGCGTCAAACAAAAGACTCTGCGGCTGAAATGTGGCTTGTCACACCAAAAAAGCCCGCACCGGAAGCGTATGGAGGCTCAGGGAATCCATGGATGTGGATGTGGCTGTGGGTGAGGGTCTGGGCCCTTCCTGTATGGCTGTATGGAAGTAATGGAGGCATGGCTTTGACTTGATTACGACACGCGATGAAATGGGTTCGGATGGATGATACCCGCTCACACATGTCACTCACGCGGCCGGGGTGACAATTTCCCCCGATTTTTTTTTATTCACCAGGATTCGAGGACTCTAGCAGTCAAGTGGACTGCGAGTAGTTGTCACTTGAGCACAACTGTACTGGGTTTTTGGTATTGAAATTGGAACTAAAGGGGTTAGCTAGCACTTTCCCTGAAACATATGTACATCGGTAAGAGCATAGGAAATAAATAATAAATATATATAAATACTAGAAAATGAAGCTAAAAAGGAACATTAAAGTGTTAATAATTGTGTAATTATCATTTTAGGCTCCTTTTAAACCCAAAGTGATCATTTGATATGAGCTACAAAAGCCTTTGAATTATCTATGAGTTTAAAATCTATTAAACAATAAAATATTAAAGGTATAAGTGCTCTGTGTATATTTTTTGTAGCTTAGTTATGGCTCCTGAGTAACTTCTAAAGAACCCTGATTGGCTTTATTTAAGATACTTCATTATTAAATATTAAAATCAAACTGTTATGCAACCCCTTTTCAAATAGCCTCCCGATTGTGATTATTTTAAAGCGATTTATAATTTAAATATTAAAAATAAACCTGTTATACAACCCTATAGATCCCTCTCTTCCTTCCACATCACATTTACATTTTAATATAGCAAACATTTTGACTGGCAAACTGGTTGCGTAACCGATTTTCTCCCCCTTCAATTTTCCACCCCACCATTTCCACACAAGCATTAAATGCACTTGTTATTTTGCAATCAAAGCCAATTAAAGCCATCGAACGAGCTTTGGTAAATGGATTTGCATCTGACATTGATCTCCGCAGACGGAGTGCACCCGCACCCCGGAAACGCACCACCCCAGCGGACTCCATTGGACCGCAAATGGAACAAATGCAGGGGAGAGGGGATGGGACTTAACAACAATATATGTACGACTATAATTGTGTGTGGGGGTCCTGGGCAGGGCAATTGATTTAAATTAAAATTTAAATGGAAATCAATTAATTGCAATTGCCAGTGATTTTAATTGAAATTCGTTTTCTACGGCCCAAAACTAAAGCCAAAATCGGGACTCTGGACTCCAGACTGAAGTGGCCGACAAATACGAATTTGGAAAATGGAAAACTCGAGCAGGGCAGGGCAGGGGAGTAGAACCGGAAACCGGAAACCGAAACTGAATTAACTGCGGCTGCAAGGAAACTTCAATGCCGAGTCAATTATTGTCGATGCTGATGCAATTTTTGTGGCCGTCCTGCCCTCCTCCTCCCCCCTCCGGCCCGACATAAATTGGCTTTGGTTGCGAAATTAACAATTTCATTGGATAAATCAAAGGTTGCCCGCTCGGCAGAAGGGCCAGCGGGTAGATGGACGCAGATGGAATTGCTCACTCAGTCACATTTGGCATTGCAGCTGCAGTTGTATGGCAGTTGCATGCATCACTGGTCCAGTGGCAACCTTTTGTGTGTCCATATTCAACATGACACGAACACCCACGCATCGGGGAGCATTCATTATGCATTGTTGCTTTCGCACACACACACACACTCTGCCCCGCACATATGCATTTGCATAATTGCATCTGTCATTGGCATTGGCATTGGCTTGCTGGCTACAATTGCATTGGTCCTCATCTCCAGCTCCGTCTCTGACTGCAACTCCATCTCCACCTGCATCCACCCCCCAGGATTCCCGCCCGAACTGCAAATTTGAACCATTTTACTTTGTGTTCAATATGTTAACAGGCAACATTTTGTTTGCTTTGCTATGCAAAGTGTGTGGAGAGTGTTCCCGAAATCAGAAGCTATTTTTAAGAAGTATCTCAATAATTGTGGTAATTATGGTAATGAGATAAATGTATATATTATTATAAAATATTATATATGATTATTTTATTTTATTTTATTTAAATGTATATATTATTATAAAATATTATATATGATTATTTTATTTTATTCTCTATCAAATTTATGATTTCAAAGCGCTTAAAAATACAGGAAATGCGAAAATAACAATCTTTTCTAACTTAGGTTAGGTTAGGTTAGGTTGAGGCGGCGATGTGGTGCCGATGACTGACATCCCCATCCACTTGAGCCGCTTGGGCTCCTTGTGATACCGCATAGGCAAGGATCCTACTGGAGGACCCCTCCCTTCCTATTT
>VNJN01003100.1:0-22076 GCA_008042485.1 Drosophila mayri | reverse complement strand
GGGGGAGAATGTTCGCGCCACAAGGGCGCTTAGTTCTAAGCGGCAGTGTAAGAGCGAGCGCTGCACTGGCGCTTGCACTCCCGCTTACACTCCCGCTCTCCGTCGGCTCTCCCGCTCAGGCAGAACCCACCACTCCGCGGTCCCGGGCTCTTTCTCTTTTTAGTCTTAAGTTAGTTATAAATCTGAAGTGCGTGAATAAAGAAATAATTGAAGACGACCTCGCCGCCCCTTATTATTTTGGGACTTGGGATTTCAGCAGCCATCATTTCCACGGCCACCGACGACCAACTCCGCCACGACAGCCGGCCTTTCAAATTTGGAAGGAAGTCCGCCCACTCCAGTACAAATTCATTTTTATACCCTTGCATGGTATTATAATTTTAGTCAGAAGTTTGCAACGCATTGAAGGAGACATCTCCGACCCTATAAAGTATATATATTCTTAATCAGGATCAACAGCCGAGTCGATCTAGCCATGTCCGTCTATCCGTTTCTACGCAAACTAGTCCCTTAGTTTTAAAGCTATCTGAATAAATCTTTACCTTCTATCTTCTATATACTCTCAGTCGTACATATGTCGGAACGGGCCGGATCGGACGACTATATTATATAGCTGCCATAGAAACAATCGGAAAATTTTTACAAAAAAAATTTTAACTTTGTCAGTTTTCAACATATTTTCATCAAAGTTGAGATTTAGCCGTTTTATGTTATTCCTGAATTTCGGTTTTAATTTCATGAAAATCGGCCTACTATATCTTATAGCTTCCATAGGAACAATAAGGAAAATACTAGAAAACCCTATAATTTTGTCAGTTCTCAACATATTTTCACCAAACTTGAAATTTGGCCATCTTATATTATTTCAGAATATATATATTAATTTCATGAAAATCGGCCAACTATATCCTATAGCTGCCATAGAAACAATCAGGAAAATAAAAAAAAGCCATAACTTAGCCGATTTTCAAACCATTTTCATCATGTTAGAGATTTGGCCACTAATTATTATTACAGAATTTCGGTGCTCATTTTTTTTTAATTCTGCAAAGGTATATAAACTTCGGTGAGCCGAAGTTAGCTTCCTTCCTGGTTATATTATAGATAAAGCGAAGATCGCTGAAACGAACTCCGGCTCTGCCGTTAAGATTTATTATTTGACAATTGGTTTTGGTGCCTCAAGGGCCATAGCAACGGAGATAGTATCTTCAATCATAAACTTCGTAAGAAGGAAGAAAGTCGAGGCAACCCCCGAGTAGTAGTAGTAGTTACTAGCCGTGGTAGTTACCCCTGTCCAATCGTAACGTCATCGACAGTTTCGGTTTGTTTAAACAATATTAAACAGCGAAACCGGGTTGCAGACTCTAAGCCAAGTAATGACCTCGACGTAGGTCTCCAAAATGTTTGTGAGGGGGTGTGGTACTCGCGTGTAGTAAAAAAAAAATAATAATAATAAGCGCACCCGACTGCCGTGGTAAAGATTTAGGCTCTTTTCTTCGAAGCAGTGTAAACCACATTTATAGGTTTGAAACATTGTATTATATTTATCCTTAAAAATCCTTAAACATTATTTGTAAAAGCTTATCACATTGCAACACATTTTCACATTTTCCGTAAATGTTTAAAGTTAAGGGAATTTGGACAACTTTCAGGGATCTTCAGGCCAAATCTAATAAAAGATTTTAAAAAATGTAAGAAACCAATTATTTTAAATGTATACATTTTTAAATACTTCATTTTAAAAAGGTTTTAAAACGTAGAACATTCCAAAAATTGTATTTAATTGATTTGATATTTATAATTACTATACCACCAATAATAAATTTTTTAAGGGCTTATGCGGGTCAAAAATTGTCCAAAATGTTGTATTTTTTATTCGATATATAAACATTTATAGAGTATGTTGTCAAAATTTCAAGTAGTTCCGAGCAAAACTGACGGAGATAGATTTTTTTAAACTCTCCGACTCGGAGTCCCAGGCGCATAGCATCTATTATATACGTATATGCAAACGATCAAATGCTTGTCAAACTTTAAACGCATTTTATTCGAAATTTGCTCAAAAATTCGGTGTCAAAAAATTATCGGAAACTGCCGAACCGATCGGGTTGAAATTTTGCACACTCATTCATAATTGATTTTTGCTCCCCACAACGTGCTCCATTTCCCTATTTTGGAATTGGGGCCGATTTTACAGATTTTTAAAAATCAGATTTTCGGCGCAAAAACCCGTTTTTTTTTTTTAGTAAAAACGTTCAAATCCGGGAAAAAAATTAAAAAAAAAAACAAAACACGTTTGGGGGCAGGAGCCACCTTTCCTTTAATGGAATCAATTTGGTTTTTTTGATTTTCGACAGGTGGTTTTCGAGAATTTTTTGACAAAAATACTAGAAACTACAACTATTCAGATAAACTTTACCCCGATAGTGTGCCATATCGCAGAGTTGAGAAAAAAAATTCCAAAAATTACCGATTTTTTTGACCAAGTGACCCGCACAAGCCCTTAATTAACATAGTTTGCGTTTATGCCAAAAAAGGTTTATTTTTATAGCTTTAGATGAAGTTACTTTACTGAACAAATTGATTTATTAAAAACAATATATGCGGCCCTTTTTTTATAAGCAATATCTTTCGATCGTAAATTATTTTCTATTCTATTTTTATAAGCAATATATTTCGATTGGTATATTACTATGTATGTACGATCGGTTTATGGTAAATTATTTTCTATTCTACGTGTATATAATGTTATCGCCTTCAAAACGCCTTTATCATATTGAGTTATGCGAAATATTTATAAAATTATTCACGAATTCAATGGTCCCTACTATTTTAAACACTCCACTATTTATTATACCATGTATAAGTTCACATGCGTAATACCAAACATTAAAAAATAAAATCTGTTATAAAGTTTAACAGTTTTGTTGGTTTTTTTTAATTTATTTTTTTTTAATATTATTTTTAATATACTGTTCTGTAATAGGACAATACATTTTATATTAAGATTTTTACACACAAAAAATAATTCTGCATTGATTTTCAGTTTATTTTTAACACAAAATAACTAACCGTTTAAACAAAATTTTTTTTCTGTAGACCCGGGAGAAACGTAGATATTTTTAACACACTACTAAAAATAAGCGACATATTAGCTTTAATAAAACAAATACACAATCGCAACACATTAAGTGATAAGCAACAAAAGGTACCGGCCCATATAAGTAATTACGAAGCCCAAGTTGCGTTCTGTTTATTATCTCACACATACACTGGCAGCCCCACACCCACAGCAATAGGTGCAGAACCACGCACACTCACCAGCATGAAGGAATACTGTGGCTTCTCCACCATGAGGTATTTTCGATATAAAAGCAGAGACGTTCGAAGGATTCTCGTTTATTCACTTCGGTTACGAGTCGAAAAAACGGTTGAAGCTTGGTTTAGCGGATAAATTATAAAAAGTTAATGAAATTAATGTTGGTTAAACGACGAGATATGTATATATCTACCAACTAACACCTTTGTGCGAGTTTTTGATTTAATATGTGTAAATTATAAAAATACTTAAAAGTGATATATACAAAAATTTCTTTAATTATACCAAAGCGAAGATAAAAATCTTGGTGAGTATTAAAATTGGAAAACCTTAAAGTAATTCTTTTTAAGTTATGTAATAAATTATTTGTTGTGTGTATATATAAACTATTAATTATAGGTAGTCCTAACGTAATGAATTAAAGCGGATTTCACATTGAGAGGTCCAAAATAAATAACAGATAATATGATATATTCGTTGGAATTTGTGCTGATTTTTTGTCAGTGTACAATGATCTCATTTGATTGCCAATCTGGTCGTGAGTCTGTATAGTACATAAACTCTAAAATATTTTCAATTTCTTATACGAATTATTTTGTCATTATTTAATAGCCTAGATTATGAAATATTTTTAAATTAATGCTTACAGCCTGTTGACGAAAATTTTTGACTATGTTAAACTCCAAATAACTATAATGCACTTTTTTTACACCATGTACCAAAGGTACAAAGTTATTATAGTTTCGTGCGAGTGCAATTTTCTGTAACAGGCAGAAGGAGGCATGTCAGACCCCCAAAAGTTACCTAAATATTGATCAGGACCACTAAAGGGGTCGATATAGCCATGTCCGTCTGTCCGTCCGTCCGTCCGTTCGTCCTTCTGTCCGTCTGTCTGTATGAACGCCTAGATCTCAGAGACTATAGGAGCTAGGGACACCAAACTGGGGATTTCGACTTCTTATGTTTGCTCGCAGATCAAGTTTGTTTAAAATTTATCCTGCTCCCCTTTTTGGTAGAGCTATTTGATAAAAAGCCATATATCTCCCAAATTTATAAAGTTGTGTGAACCATATTTAAAACCTGTATGTATTTTACCAAAATACACATATTGCCTAAACTTTATTGCGATCGTGCCATAAATAGCGGAGATATAGGCTTTTTACTATATACACATTACGTGTACTTGAAACAGCCCAGGCAGAGGGCTCCAAATAAATCAAAACGTTCATTATACATTTTAGGTATGTTCACACTTTTATGAAATTAAGATTACTTACTTATATATGTATATATAAAATTTTAACAATATTTTTTTTAAAATTTTTTCCTGTAAATCAAAATAATTATAGTATTTAAAAACCTTCAAATTTTTTAAAACTAAAAAAAAATTGTTTAGCCCTTGCGGCAGGAATCGAACTCGGACCATTGGGTTACACACAAAACATATATGCAGTTTTACCCACTGAATTATTGACTTTGCACTTAAAGTGGAAGACATTTTTATTATATGTACATTTCTTTCCGTTTTTTTTGTCTTATCTCCTTCTTTCATATAATTTTGGCACGCGTGTTGTAATGGTACACGGTATTCTACTGTCGGGACGCCCGACTGTATGTCCATCTTGTTTAATTATTAAAATCTGCTGTTTTTACTGTTTTATTTAATATCTTATGTTGCGGGTGCACACATTTTAATACCATTATAGGGTATTTTAACCAGAATTGAGAAATGAGGCATTTCCGACACTAAAGATGCAGTGAAAGAATATACATATGTATAACCTTGATCAGCATCATCATCCCAGTCGATCTAGTCATGTCCGTCTGTCCGTTTCTACGTAAACTAGTGTCTCAGTTTTGAAGCTGTCTAAACCTTGATACAATCGTACTAGGTAGTCTCGTCGCCTGTCAAAACGTTCGTGTTTTGCTTCGATGAAAAAGGTTGGGTGCGGACGAATTTTTCTCTGATATTAACCCTTGTGCCACATGACATTTTGCACGTAGAAGGCGTTAAATTTATTAAGTCACCGAAATGTCCTGAAAATTAAAATATATTTTAGGATTAAGAATTTAGACAAAAGACTCGCAACACAAAAAAAACAAAGACTCATTTCCAACTAAAAATTGTTAAGAATGCAATTCTGAAACAAATTTCAACTCGTTTTATTAAAAGAAACCTTAAAACCCCATACACCATGTATGGGTTAAACAACACCCCCTATGCCCCTCTCACTCGCACTCATTGCTATGATTGTAGGGGTACCAGCTTTTTCCGACGAGACTACCTACTATGATTGTATCATGGTCTAAGCGAAACTTTGCAAATAGTGTCTATATACTCACACTCATACATGAGCTGGATTGGACGACAATATCATTACGATCGGGAAATGTGTCAATTTTCTATTATTCTAAAATTTTGGTTCATCATCATATTGCTGTATCATAAAGCTGCCACAATCGGGAATTTAATACAAAACAAGTAAGAAAGCTACAGTCGAGTGAGCTGGACTGTGAGATAACCGCTACCCATAGTGAATAGTTAATAAATTATTGAACATAACGGACACTTGCAAATGCAAGTGTAATATGTATAATCTCCTGCATACAAAAATGCATACACATGTATCTATGTGTGTAAAAACGCGTTATTATTGTATTAAAGCGGCTAATAATTATTACCATTTATTAAAATTGTTTCTCGAATATCTTATAAGATTCTTATCTGATCACAATCAAGAACTGGTGAGAATATTTAGTTGGTCTAGTTGGTCAACTAAATGAGGCATGCTGCAGCTGCCGTTTGTGGCCATACAAAATTATTTCTTTAAGAACTATGACAACTTTTATCTGATCGCAACAAAATTTTCAGGAATCACACAGACTATAGTTCTTAATGTACATACCAAAATTCGCGACTAAATTAAAATTACGCTTTTTGATGATTTGCGGGGGCGGAAGTGGGCGTGGTCAAAATTTGAAAGAAACTTGATATGCATGCAAGGATAACAAATACTGTCGAATAAGGTTAGAGTTCTAACTCTTATAGTCTCTGAGATCCAGTGTTTCATACGGACAGACACTCAGACAGACGACGGAAAGACGGACATGGCTATATCGTCTCGGCTCTTGACGCTGAACAATAATATATATACTTTATAGAGTCGGAAATGCCTCCTTTTACCTGTTACATACATTTCCTGCAGGTACAAAGTTATAATACCATTCTACCCTATTGGTAGCGGGTATAAAAAATACTTCGTTGTTGTTAATATATGTTCATATCATTTAATATTTGTCAATTTTTTCCAGAACTTCCTTTTTTTGCATGGGTATACAAACTTCGGCGAGCCAAAGTTAGCTACCTTTCCTCTTATTTTTGCCATACAAACTACATACATATATTGAATAAGTTCGAAAGAAAATTATTTTTTAGGTCACTTTCTCATTTATAATTGCAAACTCTTATAATATTATACATAAGAATAACTGTTTTATATACATATTTGGAAATGAGCGCGGGAGCATTTTTTTCACTTATACACAGATAAAAATGTAGAACGAAAAAATCAAGAATAGTTTTCTTGTTTTTGGCGTTCTTGTTTCTTGAAATTTTTAAGTATGATTCGAGATTAACTGGACTGATTAATCCTGTTTCGGGATTAAAGTCATAAAATTAGCCTAAAATTCTTTAATTAATCCCGTTTCGGGATAAAAGTGAAAAAATAAGCCAACAAATTCTTGAATTAATCCTGACTCGGGATTAAGGTGAAATTGTATGTATTCGATATTTGAGTTCGATATTTGCCTCAGTAGCCGAGTTGGATTTATTTCCTAGTTTTATGATTAATACGGTTTTCCCACACAGTACATCCGTTTGGAACAGTTGGGATTTTCAACAGATGTTAAACTCGTATTCCCACAGAGCTATATCTCCATCCCCCATCCGATTTGATATATCAAGCTATAGCTTTTCGAAAATATGGAAGGTTTGTTTTTTTTGGCTGTTGAACAGCCAAGTTAGCTCCGAAGAAGACGACGATTTCGAGGCTGTTAAGAATATGTCCTCTACTAAGGAGCAAATGCCAAGAAGGGTGTGGATATAGAAGCGGACGTTTTCATTTTGGTGATAAGTTGGGAGCTCTCAAAAAAAGGGCCCCAACTGGCGGAAAGCCATTCCCATTGAAAAAATGAGTGCTACAGCTTTATAAATGTTGGGTTCATCCGCGAAAGACTATTTAGAGTTTCTCAAAATTCCAGCCTGGCAAGGAAATTAAACTGTAATTTCCTTCAGGAAAATACCAACCAATAAATGTTTCAAATTAAAAGCTAGTTCCTTTGAATAATGTTAATGTTTTTTTTTTGTTTTGTAGGAAGTTTACTATTTTGTTCTGGAATTATTTTGGGTTTTCAGCCATTTTGCTAGTATTTGTCTCTGCCACTTCTGCTCTCCCATGCGCTCGCAAGAAATTTCTACAAGATCTTTGTCGTTGCTCAGCTTAGCGCGCTTTGCCAGCGGCAGACTACCGGAGGCCTGAGTTCCGTTTGAGGAGGGAGAATCTTTTGGCTCCAGTTTTATATCTTGATTCGGAGCCTTCTTTTTGGAAAACTATCGCGTAACTATCGCCAAAACAAGTACCTCAAATTTTAATGTACAACAGATGTATACCGGATGTGGAACGAAATGGAACGACTTGGAACATTCATTTAGAACATCCGTTCAACGGATGGGGTATGTCAGATGTAGCTGTGTGTGAATACCTTATTAATATTATATCTTTTTAATTAAAGATTTAAATACATATTCTAAATTTGGATTTATAAGTAGAGTTTTATACAGATTAGTTTAAGAGTTATAGGAATAATTAGAAATGAATTGCATTAAAATTTTTAATGCAATTTTAAGCCAAATCGGGAATCAAGAATTTTTAGGATTGAATCAAGAATTTTTGGTATTAAAATATCTAAGAATGCATTATGGGAAAACCGTCGTTTTTTTTTTGGTATAAACTCTAGTTTTAAAGATAAACACTTGAAACTTTTTATATATACTATTAAGATTAATGTGTAATTTCGGTTTTTGTTGCTTTTTGAATCGGACCATTGTCTTCATCCACCCCCCCACCACCCACCAATAAATTAAATTTCTAAAATTGCTGCAAGCCACTTATAATTTTTTTAATTTTTATATTTTTATTATAATTAATGTACAGTTCCATCAGATTCCTTTTCCTCTAAATATATTTCCAAACAATCACTTTCATTATACGGTAGCATTTTGGCAAATGTTTTTTAATATTACCAATGAAACATTTAATTTTTTTGTATATATGCTGATTTAAAGTTTCATCAAATTGCTCGCCGTAAAGCTGTGTTTGTATGTAGCTTCTTAGAGCATCTTCCGAGCGCCTGTTTTTCTCCCAAACTTCGAGAAGTGCAGCGTGTGGAAACTCATAAGTTGCTGGACATAAGTCATTTTTTTTAAGAAACGTTCAAAAAATTGCAAAAATGATTAGTTTTGCTATATTAAGGATACATTTGGTAATAACTTTGCGTTTTTACCTTTTTGCAACGTTGTGCTATTTATAAGTTATACACCACGGAACACAAACAAACGTATTAGTTTTAAGCTAAAACAAGAAAGGAAGCTAACTTCGGCTCACCGAAGTGTATATACCTTTGCAGAATTAAAAAAAAATTAGCACCGAAATTCTGTAATAATAATTAGTGGCCAAATCTCGAACATGATGGAAATGGTTTGAAAATCGGCTAAGTTATGGTTTTTTTTTTTATTTTCCTGATTGTTTCTATGGCAGCTATAGGATATAGTTGGCCGATTTTCATGAAATTAATATATATATTCTGAAATAATATAAGATGGCCAAATTTCAAGTTTGGTGAAAATATGTTGAAAACTGACAAAATTATGGGGTTTTCTAGTATTTTCCTTATTGTTCCTATGGAAGCTATAAGATATAGAAGGCCGATTTTCATGAAATTAAAATCGAAATTCAGGAATAATATAAAACGGCCAAATCTCAACTTTGATGAAAATATGTTGAAAACTGACAAAGTTAAAATTTTTTTTCTAAAAATTTTCCGATTGTTCCTATGGCAGCTATATTATATAGTCGTCCGATCCGGCCCGTTCCGACATACGAGTGAGAGTATATAGAAGATAGAAGGTAAAGCTTTATCAGATAGCTTTAAAACTGAGGGACAAGTTTGCGTAGAAACGGACAGACGGACATGGCTAGATCGACTCGGCTGTTGATCCTGATCAAGAATATATATACTTTATAGGGTCGGAGATGTCTCCTTCACTGCGTTGCAAACTTCTGGCTAAAATTATAATACCCTGCAAGGGTATAAAGATACACATATAAATCAGTTCACAGTTGGACAACAAGTCATAATAATCAAAACATGTAATCTTAGATACATTTATAAATACCTTTGCTACGATTTGCCATAATCAGAAATAATAAATCAATTTGTTGCTCCACAAAATAAACAGTGAAAGAGTTTGCAAAGATTTTTCACTAATTTAAGCACACAACAAAGTCAATCGAACAACTGACTTTGTTCGTTTATCAACTTTATAGTGTTGTTAGTAAAAATCTTAGATAACAGTTCTTGGCTAATTAGGGAATATAATTTCAAAATATATATTTTATTTTTAAAAATATTGTAAAATAATTTGATTTTATTCTAAAAAAATTGACCTTTTTCCCATAGTGGAATTAAAGAATTTTAAGATTGAAAAAACTAAATGGTTTCATACTCAAAACAAGAAAATCTGGACTTAGCTGGTTTTTATTCCCATTTGCGATTATTTTCGGCAACAATATCCCGTATTTTTCTATCTGTGTAGAGAAGTTATTCTCTTTATATATGTACAAGATGATTGTTCTTGTTTACTATGTTCCCTTTATATACATATGCGGAATATATGATATTAGAGACAAATTTTCCTTTTTTTACTAAACATTCATTCTTTGTGAAAAATGTTAAAACCTATTATTTCGTATTATTAAAACAAAAATTTTAATTTATTTCCTGCATTTGTAGTGATTACACAGGTCGACAAAAATGAAAAGGACGGACAGACAGACATGGTTAGATCGACTAGACTCTTGGTACTGATTATGAAAATATATACTATATATATAAAAAATATACTTTAGAGGATCGGAGGTGTCTCCTTCATGCGTTGCAGTCAGAGCAGAAAAACTCAGATCAATGCACGCAGTATTTTGCTGAAACTAGTTTGAAAATGTAATACTAGAAACCCGAAACCCGAAAAGTTCAAACAACAATGGCCAGTCGCTGCTATCATAGTTTTTGACAGGACATGAAATACGAGTATATACATATGTGTAATCAAATATGACACTTCTGATAATTTAGACTCCTTATAGCATTATGACACAGTATTGAAGTTTTCATTCATTAGAGACTTCATTAGAAACTTGTCACTTGAAAGAGATAACTATATGTTTTATTTGGCTCGGATTTAATTTGTTATGCGACTTGGGCCACACCGATTTTGAATCTTTTTTTGGGGGCCCATTTTGATTTATGACCTTTAATGACCTGGCTACTACTTTCAAATTACAATTTCCCTTAATTTTAACAGTATATTGTCATCGGTCAAATATCGTATCTAGTATATTTAATGGAGATTTATCGATAGTGGCCTCTAATGTATTGTCTAATGTATTGTCAATACATTAGACAATGCATTAGAAGTGTCATATAGTCATCTCGCTCGCACTTGTGTAAAAGCCTAAAAATAAATAAGTCAAATTTCTAATGAAGTCTCTAATTAACACGTAGTATCACAACATAATAAGAAATGAAAAATGCTTATGTTAACAAAAACTAACGTATAAGAAGTAATGTGGGTAACTGTGAATGTGGGATATTACTAGTTCATTTCCTCTGAAATGATGCACTTGGCCGAGATAAAACCTCAGCGGCCCAGAGTCCCCTTCCAGATATAATTTATATTTTGGAAACGCCAGAAAATGGAGGGGCCGAGGTTGATGAGGATTTCCAATTGCTCACGCTGGGCGGGATAGCGCTACCGGTCCGGCGGCGCCATCGAGGTGTACCAACGGCGTGCCGTTGCCCTCCCAAAATGTGCCCCTCTCTTTCTCCTAGCGCACACACACCCAAACGTATTTTTATGCAATAATAATTTGTGGCGGACTCGCCTCGCTCACCAAAAATGAATGTCAAAACAGTGAGTATAATCCGCAGCTTCGTTTTCCTTAAATGTCGAGGGTCCTCGTAGTCCTTTCCTCGGATGTCCTGGTCGTTGCTAATTATATTGGTCGTTAACTTGACTTTTCACTGGGGGGCTTTTCACTGGGCTTTTCACTTCTTGGTCGTTTAACTGGTCAGATCGCGAGTGTTTTAAATCTCATTTGTCATCTTTGCCATGATCTGATTCTGCCAAACCTTTTGCGGCTGCGCTGTAACGGTCCATGGCAAGTTTCGAATTCCATGCATTCTCTGCATTCCGGGCCTTCTCTCTCGCTCCCTCCTGAGCATGCAGGTGGCCGATGCGAATTCCATTTCGCATTCCTGTGCACTGCCGGCGTCTGCGCCGTGGGCCCCTGCCCCGATCGTGCTCTCCGGCCTCCTCTGCTGATTGGTGGATCTCCCGTTCCGGTCCTTGGGATGCGGTACCGCCGTTTCGTCCCGTTCCCTGGCCGGTGTTTCCCGATGATGTTGCGGGCGTGGTGTGGCCGTATGTAGTATATATGTATGTATATATACAGTGGCGGCGGCCACGATGTGATCTCGTCAATTGATACTTAATTTACGATAAATACATGTTGCTGCGACTGAAGAGTTATTACATAATTTTTATTGTGTCTGAATATTATTGCTTATAAATAAATGCTGCCGCGACTGACCATTCTCTCGGCCGTTGAACAGGTATTCAACCTTCAGCAATATCGAACACAAAGCTGCGCGGGGTAGGTTCAGGTGCTGGTTCGTGGTCCGTGTACTGCCTGGGTTCTGGTGTCTGGCGTAGAATAGTCTGGAGTGGTGGTGTCATTTTGCTGATCGTCCGTCTGAGAGTCCATACAATGCCTAAAAGGATTGACATCGGTGGGGCCATATAGGCTGAGGAGTGCTGATCTGATCCATCCAGGTGGTCTCCATTAATTTGGTCAACTGGTGTTGCAAAGCGTCCAGTTCATCCAAGCTGACTTCCATGGCTGCCGTTCCTTGCAGTCCCTCAGGTGGGTTCTTAAGGTCAATCTTTGTGATATTGCCAAAACCGAACATATGTAGCCTTCGTTTCGCTGACCACGGTGCTGAATGCGCTCACTCTAATTTTTGAATTGCGTGCAGTGCAACCTGGAGCCAATGATAATAAGCCAGTTCCGTTAAGTTGCACTGTGGAAGCTATTCCTTTGCACACCGCTTGAAGTTCAATGAGCCTGTGTGTGGCAAACATCCATCTGTTTCGCTGATGCATTGCTGACCACAAAAGCTCGGACCTTGACTGCGAGACCTCACATATAGTTTAAGTTTTGTTATTAAATAACTGAAATTCACACCGATTTTCCACGCTGAATGTGGCATGGTGATTGAAACATATGTGCTCGTCATTTGGCAGCTGTAAACATTGGTTGAACTCGTCCTTGGTCAATCTTATGAACTGGTCTCTATGGGCATTAGCGGCTATGATCTCGGTTTTTAATCTAAATCGCTGCCAGCTTCCGGCCTTACATGTTGGGATAGGCATTACCCACCGTGCAAAGCGAATTTTTTGCAATTTTGCTACGATTCTGCACCCACAGATACGTGTTCACCGCAGATATATAGCAGATGTATTGGCAGGTGTGGATGCACCCGGATCACCAGTTCCATCAATTAATTATATGGCGGAAGAAACCATCAGACGATCTGAAGTTGTATAGACTTAAAACCGTCACATACGGTACTACACCAGCCCCATTCTTGGCTACTAAATGCTTGAATTATCTGTCCGAGAAGGCCAACATTATTTTTACGTGGATTTCTGTCCCACTGGAGCAGACAGCATTCCAGAGGCCATCCAGATTCAACAGAAATTATACAAAATACCGCTACCTTTAGAATTCAAGCTCCGAAAGTTGTGCTCCAATAACGCTGAAGTATTAACCCAAATTTCACAAAAAGATATAGTCTCTACATCAAGCTAGACGAAACACTCCAACAATATAGTGTTTAACAAGTGGTCAGCTCGGAATCATCGCAAATAGTCGATCCGCTTTGATTATTTGCGCTCATGGTGGTCAAAGCAAAGATGTTCATGCAGACACTGTGGAAATCAAAGATCAACTGGGACGACGAGCTTCCTCAGCACCTACAGGTGGATTGGAAGAATTATCGCGCTGACTTACAAGCACAAAACAATATGCAAATTCTAAGACTCATATTCGAAGGACGGGTACCTGTCACACAAGAATGACAAACATTTTTCGACGCTTCAGAACAAGCCACATACAAAAATTATCAGTTGTCCGTCCGGTTGCTCTGCTTAAAGTCGAGAGTTGCGCCGTCAGCTAAGGAGACATTACCGCGGCTAGAGTTATTTGCTGCAGTTTTGGAAACTGAACTGACCCATTGAGTCAAAAGGACTTACGCATGCCTGAGGACAAGGAATTTGGGTACTTGTAGACTGATTCAACTGTAGTCCTCTCCTGGATAAATGCGTCCGCATCATTATAGCACACGTTTGTGGCAAATCGGATCGCAAAAATCCAAGCGGTGGCGCATCAATCTCAATGGCGTCGTGTTATCCGCAAATAATATGTAAAGCATAGTAACCAGGCAGTAAAACGTTTCGCATCGGAAAATATGTTTAATCTTTTTAAAAGTGACCGTTGATTTTACTATCTGTTCGACATTTTTGGCCGGCAAATGATGCGGGCATACATGCTTGTTATAGCCTTGCAGAGTATTATAATTTCAGTCAGAAGTTTGCAACGCAGTGAAGGGGACATCTTCGACCCTACAAAGTATATATATTCTTGATCAGGATCAACAGCCGAGTCGATCAGGCCATATCCGTCTGTCCGATTATACGCGAACAAGTCCCTCAGTTTTAAAGCTATCTGAATGAAACTTTGCAGTTAGTCTTCTATATACTCTCACTCCTACATATGTCGGAATGGGCCGGATCGGACTACTATATCATATAGCTGCCATAGGAACGATCGGAGGATTTTTCGAAAAAAATTATAACTATGTTAGTTTTCAAGATATTTTAACCAAATTTGATATTTGGTCATCTTATATTATTTCAGAATTTTGGTTTTAACTTCATGAAAATCGGCCGACTATATCTTATATACATAAAAAAAACCATAACTTAGCCGTGTTTAAAACCAAATGAGATTTGGCAACTAATTATTATTCCAGAATTTCGGTTAAAATTTTTTGTTTAAATTCTGCAAGAGCATATAAACTTCGGTGAGCCGAAGTTAGCTTTCTTTCTTGTTCACAATAATTTTAAAAATATTTATAAAAAATTATCAAGAAAATAAAAACTACTATTGCCATGACAGTAATTATTGGGCATAGCGACATCTCCGCTCGGTACAATTTTCGAGCGGAATTATGTCGTTTTTTTTTGGCGGAGCTACATATGTCGTTTTCGAAACGTCATATATTCGCCGTCCATAAAATGACATATCTCCGCGCGTAGATATGACGTTTTGAAAGCGACATATCTCCGCGCGGAGCTGTCGCTATGAAACGTCATATCTACGCCGAAAAAAGGCATTCAATTAACTGAATTGGAAGATGAGTAGCTAATAATACTTCCAATTCATCCAATTAATCCAGTTCCAATCATACTGAAAGTTAAATGGAAAATCTAAATATATAATTTAACGATAAAATAATCAAAACTATAAAAACTTAGTTTCCCACAAGTCTTTGTTTAGTATTATTCTTCTATTATTTTTTATATAAATCAATTAAATTATATAAAATCAAATAAATCAAAATAAATCAAATAAATAAAAACAAGCTTAAAAAAAATAATAAATCAATTCAACATATATGTATATTATACGTATTACATGCATATGTACATAAATATTTATTATTTATTAAATGGTAGCTTAGCTTTGCATTTTTAAATTATATATGTAAATATTACAAAAAGCTTCTTTAACAACTTGTTGACACGTTGGACTATTTGGTTCACCACTGTCAGGATCGTAAGGATCATCGTTTTGTTCTTTATTAATAGCCAAAAATCTAAGCTAAGTCTGCGTTTTAAGACTCGACTGTATCAATCCCTCCTTGCCCCAATATGGCGCTATGGGGTGGCTATATATGGGACAGCAGCCAGGTCACACTTGCGGAAGGTTCAGGCGTTTCAGGCAAAGTTTTTAAGACGTATCGCCAAAGCGGAATGGTATATTAGAAACGTTGATATTAGAAGGGAACTTGGTGTACCAGCAGTTGGTGATGTGATAAACTCTCTGGCTGCCAATGATCGGCTTAGACTAATCAGAAACCCTAACCCCCTTGCTAGACGGATGTCAAGGTCACGCACATCCTCCCTGCCCTCCCAGCGCATTGTCTAATTTATAATTAGTAAGTTCGTAACTGTCGCTTTAAATTGCTGACACAGTAATATATAAGTGGCTGGATAGGTCAGGCAGGTTGCCCACTTGCTCAAATAAATATTTATTAAAAAAAAAAAAATAATAATTGTCAGTATTTGATCCCAACATTCCGCACAAATATTAAGGTGATTAGACTGGCGTAATAACACCGATTATGGCTTCATGTCTGATGCAAGGATTCGTTTGAAATATAGACGAATCGGATATTTGACTAGTGTTTGATTCACTCGACGAAAGCGAAGTTGTTGATGCCTTCATCTTAGATGACATTCCCGACAAATTGGAGTCCAAACGTACATTGTCGAACAGATCCTGTTTTTTAAATCGATCATTTAAGAAAACAGTACGTGTCAAAAAAAAAAACCTGTATGTCAATTTCTCCCTTGTCAAATAAATCCATTACATCTATAATTTTCTGAGCGCGATCCTGAAATTAAAAAATGCATCTTTACACATTCTGTTATTTTAAATTAAGAATATAATTCATGCTTTTTTAACATTACAATCGAAATAAGTTTATACCTATATATACCTATAGATATGTATATATATACATATATATATACTATATTAAAATCTATCTATATATATTTGTTAATTTGTTAATTCCCGAAAATTTTTAAAAGTGTACTTAACATACTAGCGAATAGTGCGATACCAAGGTTTTTGCAATTTTGGCGCGTTTCTGCTCATATTTACTCATCAGTGCTTCCACCACAAGTGACAAAATGTGACTAAAGCATAGCATCCAGACAGTTAAACGTTAGCAGCGGAACAAATGTTTTATCTTTTCAAGAGTGACCGCTGATTTTACTATTCGTTTGGCATTTTTGGTAGGCAAATTATGCGGGAATACATGCTTACAATATTTTAAAAATGTCGATAAAAATGAAGAAGAAAATAAAAAGTACTATTGCCATGGCAGTAATTATTGTCGTAATAGATAAGGAAGATTCTTAACCTGATAAGAAGCGATCCAAATATTGGGTGAGGCCATAACTGCGAGATCAATTAAAGGGCAATATTCTTGCTATGTACGTATTCTTTATATGTTTTTATATCAATAATATACCCCCTCACACCTTCTAATAGCTTTACTCAATGCTATACACCTATCTCTGCAATATCCCATCCAACACCAGAAAATATATGTAATATTTTAAAACTTATGAAATATTTAAATATATATTATCAGATCTAAAAATTAGATTAATACAATTAGTTACATTCAATCCTATAGTATGTGAACAAAGTAAAAAAAATCTGAAAACAATACAGCCGAAGGCCCCAGACGCCATGGCTTCTGTAGTAGATTTAAGTTTTGTAAACCTTAGTCTACGATGTAATAATAATAATTATATATCAATCATTTACATGCTTATCATTATCTCTTGTTTGTTTTATAGTCAGTTAATCTGCTAATCAAAATCAGCAAACACATGTGATGTAGTATATTTGTATATTTTTTCTAGTATATTTGTTTTCGTGTCTGGGTACCGACCTTTAAAACGGCCGCTGACGAACAACCGTTTTAAACTATTTGCCTCTCGCTCTCTCTCTTTGAAATACGGTTTTTTACTATCTGGAAGTGAAAAACTTTCTTGGGTCACCCTGTCAAATGAGCTTGCCTATTAAAAGTATTCAGTTTGACGAAGTCGTTACCGAAATTAAACACTTACACAACAAAAAATTACCAGTCCCGGGTAAGATAGAAGGCGTCAGAAATATTTATGATCCTGAAGCCAAACAAGACATAAACTTAACTATCATCATACCGTCCCATTAATCTGTTAACCATATTTTCGAAACTATTTGAAAAAATTCTACTGAAGAGGATGTTGCCAGTTTTGGACGAACATGCCATCGTTCCTGTGTATCAATTCAGATTCAGAAGAGGCCACGGGATTACAGAGCAATGTCAATAAAATTGTAAGCGGCAGATATGCCATCTAGAGATGAAGCATCTCATCTCTTGCAATGAGCTCAATCTGATTGAAGCCTGTTTTCTCTCTGAAAAATTAAAGTCAAATCCCTGAAATCTGTCCAAATAACTTTTACACTTAGACCAAGAAACTGCCCAAATGTCACATTGAACGGCTCAGCAATTCCACAAGATACCTGTGTTAAGTATCGAGGTGCATGACCGAAGTCTAACATAGAAACCCCACATAATAGCAAAAAGTCAGCAGCTCAGCCTAAAAACACTGAAAATTTCCTAGTTGCTACGTCGAAAATCAGCAGCCACTTTGGAAAACAAACACCCCTGTACAAAGCCATTTTGAAGCCTGTTTGGGCCTACGGTACAGCTCTGGGGAATAGCTAGCAATTCAAAAAGTGAAATTCATTCAATTCAGCGCTACCAATCAAAAATATAACGACAAATCGTTAACGCTTCTTTTTATGTATCCAATGAAAAATCAGCAAAGATCTAAATATTCCAACAATAAAAAGAAATTAAAATCCATGGTATGAAATACGCAGACAGACTTCACAATCACGAAAATAATTTAGCCCTAGGTCTAGTAAGACTACGCAAAAGATTTCACATTCTTGATCTCCCTGATAGATAAATTTATGTAAACGACAAATTAGATTTAGTAGTTGGTTTCATTGAAATTCTGCTACTCCGGTTATGTAAATATAACTTAAAAAAATTTACCTATTGTCAAAAGACTGTTGTAAGAAAAATATCAGTTACAAAAATAAAAAAAAAAGGTTTGGCTTTCTAAGTTGTGCTCCGCAATTCATGTTCTCCTCCTTCATCTCTCGTAGCAGCATCTTCATAATTGTATCATTATATTGTGACAAGTCAAATCACGGCAGGCGCGTGTACATATTTTGTAAATATTAGGTTAACGCCATAGGCGTTAGGGTCATAAGGCCAAGCACACACACCGGCCACACCACCGCTGACGTTACCCGCAACATCGCCCGCAACATCGTCGGGAAACACCGGCCAGGGGAACGGGATGGAACGGCGGTACCGCATCCCAACGACCGGAACGCGAGATACACCAATCAGCGACCGGCAGAGGAGGCCGGAGAGCACGATCGCGGCAGAGGCCCTGTTTATACGGAGGCTTAGATGCCTGGCAGATAGTGCATAAACTATTGCCTTTGGTTGTCGCAACTAGCACTTGGAACTAGGTGGACGGTTTGGTTGGTTTGGGTGAAGGGGTGAGGGTCTGAAAACACGGCGACAGCCTCTGATGCATGAATAAAAGCTCTTGGTTGAGGTAGAACTCGTACTGACTTTATTAATGAAACTTAACAGTATATATAGGTAAAAAATGCCTATGCTAACAAATGTTGTATAACAAATAAGAGTAGGTTACTGTAACTGTGGCTATTACCAAACTATAAGCGACTTGACACTTATTGCCCTATTTCATTTTCTTCGTGTCCGCATGCCATGCACCTTCGCTTGACCTTGTAATTGATGCCTTATTGACGACACATGCATGTGGCTGCGACTGAAGAATTACATATATATATTCTACATATTATTGCTTATGACTAAACGGTGCCGCGACTAAACATTCTCCCGGCCGTTGAACAGGTGTTCAACCTTCACTAAGGTCCAACGAAAAAACTCCGTGGTGTAGGTTCTGGTGCTGACTGTTGTGGTGATTGTTCCATGCTCTGCCTGAGTCCGAGTGTCCGGCGTAACGGTATCCGTTGGCGTGGTGCCCACTTGCTGATCGTCCGGCTAAGAGCCCATACCATGCCTAATATGATTGACATTGCTAAGGCCACATAGACAGCTACTTGATGATGTTGAGGGGTGGTTTCCTTTAATTTGGCCAACTGGCGTTGCAGGGCGCCCAGTTCCTCCAACCTGACTTCCTTGTCTCCCGTTCCTGGGAGTGGCTCAGATGGGTGATGATGGTCAATCTTTGCGATATTGCCAAAACGAACATATGTAGCCTTTGTTTCGCTGACCACAATGCTGAATGTGCTTACGCTTATCTTTGAATTGCGGGCAGTGCAACCTGGGGCTAATGACAATAAGCCCGTTCCGTTGAGTTGCACTGTGGAAGATATTCCTTTGCACACCGCTTGAAGTTCTATGAGGCGGTGTGTGGCAAACATCCATCTATTTCGCTGATGCGTTGCCACCCACAAAAGCTTAGACTTTGACTGAGAGACCTCACAGATAGTTTCAGTTTTATTATTGAATAACTGCAATTCGCACCGATTTTCCACGCTGAATGTGGTTTGGTGGTTAAAACAAATGTGCTCGTGCTTTGGCAGCTCTATGCATTGGTTAAACTCGGCCTTAGTCAATCCCATGAATTGGTCTCTATGGGCATTGAGGGCTATGATTTCGGTCTTTGGGCTAAATTGCTCCCAGCTTCCGGCCTTCCATGTTGGGATGGGCATGATGCTGAACACTGCCTGCTGTATTACAGACACCAGCGGCAGTGATATCTTGAAGATGGCATGCATCATTTTGTAGAGTTGGACAATATTATCCGACGTCATTGGAAGCAGTTGATCCGGTGGAATGTGTTCCCGAATTTGATCTAATTGCTCCCTTAGTTGTTTGAGAGATACTAGCATCGGACTAATCGTTCGATGACGAACGTCAGTTAGCACATTAGCTATCTCACTCTGCATTCGCTGCATTCCCGTTGCCACCAGCGTTAGCTGAGCAGTCAGAATCATAAACGCTTGTTGCAAGTGATCTCCATGGTACCAGCCTCTTTCTTGATTAATCGTCCCTATCTGGTGCTCTAGCGTTTTGATCCGATCGTTGGTGGCCGCGCTGCTCTTCCTTACTATGTTTATAGTCGAGTCCAGAATTGATGTTTGATTCTTCAGGAGCATCATTAATACGTCTTCGTTGGACTTGACATTGTTTATAATCTTGGACATGTCGTCGGCGTACCTTGAGTCCAGAACGCCAAATAACGAATTTGCTACATTTCCGACTATGTCCAGTGGTGCTCTTCGTCGTCGGGAATGATTAACCAACTCATTTGACTCATTGACGTTTCGTAGCTCTGAACACTTGTGTTTTACCTCTGCTATCCCCGCAGCCAATATGTCCATGTGGTTCTAGTATGGTTTTAAGTCATAATACGCAACTATGTTCCATTCTGAGATTGCCATTCTGGACGTGCCAAGCCGTTCGTAGAATATTCCCGGCTGACTTGCAAACGGAGTTATGTTTACCGATTGACCCATTGCTAACGGCAGAATGAGCAGCATTGCCAGCACTGTTGGGAGGATCGGGAACGATTTTTTCTTCTTCTGTGTGGGGCTTCCTTCTGCCCATGCTGCCTCCTCACCGGAATTGTGTGGACGTTTTATGCTTACTTCTTCCTTTATCAGTGGTGCCAACCGAGTGACCAGTCGTTTGAACATGCCTGACGCCGTTTTGACGTCTACTACGCGAATCTGATTATCCTTGCCCGGATAGGTCTTTATTATCCGCCCCATAGGCCAGCCCATTACCGGAACGTTATCTTCCTTTACTAGGACTAATAGCCCTTTTTTACATTCTGTGCCATGGTCTTCCATTTCGTACGCATTTGTAGCTCTTGTAAGTATTCCATGGACCATTGATTCCAGAATGACTGCTTGAGCCTGGATACTAACTCCCATCTTTTCACCAGAGTTTTTCCGGGTAGGGCCAGATTCGGCCTTAAATTGAGTATCGCCTCGACTTCAATAATCACTGTGTTGAGCTCCTCAAACGTGAGCGATGATGTGGCTGAGTTGGAGAATGGACGAGCTTGTGTTACCCGAGCCGCAGGTAAATTATCCATAATTTGCTGCATCAATTTGGGTCGTGCCCTTGAGCATCTGACACAACTGTGGATGATGCTCCTGGCCATTGTCTTATCGTTTAAAATCCAGTACTGCTGTCTGGCTATGGCTCTCAATGCCTGTGCGCCGCAATGCATGTTCTCTTCATGCATCTCTCGAAGCAGCATCTTCACAATTGGATCATTGTATGGGAGTAAAATTTGATGTTTTGCTGAATATGGCAGGTTAGATTCTTCCAACCTCCCTCCTACTCGGATGAGTCCGTCCTTTCCGATTATTGGAGACAGCGACACAATTGAACTTTTCTTGTCCACTGTCCTGTGGACGTGAAG
>VNJN01003098.1:0-56962 GCA_008042485.1 Drosophila mayri | reverse complement strand
ACTTGACATATGTATGCGTATAACAGAGATTCAGTAGCTTACAGCTGCTGGAATCAACGATTAAATGTTATCTGTGAGACCCTATGTTACTGATAATGTTATGTTAAGCTTTAAAATATTGTAAACAAGCATGTATGACCGCATCAGTTACCGGCCAAAAATGCTAAACAAATATTAAAATCAGGGGTCACTCTTGAAAAGATAAAACATTTGTTCTGCTGGGAAACGGTTCCTATGCCTGGTTCGCTGCTAGTTCACATTTGGTTCAAATTACATAGTTGGCGCCTATGCTATCAGCCCTCACACACCACCCACTGTTGTGCGATTCTCTAAAAAACGTATGGATAGAAACTTATGAAATTCTCACCAAATGTTCTCTAATTCTTCCTTAGTAAGCCAGTATACCGTGCATATGCGCACACTTCCGAAAATTTGACTTACAATTTTTGCTGCCCTGTTTTGTATGGAGCAGACCCCGAGGTTGGTCTACTGTAATGCAATTTTCTCAAAAACTTATGGATAGGATTGAATGAAACTTGGCAGGATATAACTACAATATATGTCCTTTATCCTGGCATACCACTTATATTGGCACACTTCCGATTTGCCGAGATATTGGAAAAATTGTGCAAACCCGATTTTTCAAAGGTTTTTTTTTAATAGATCCAAAGGTCAAATACCCCCAAAACCAGTAAAAAACATTAGTAAATTTGTTCTTTAGTATTTATAAACTTTATTTAGTTCGATTCAGTGCCTTATTTAGAAAATAAATAAAATATAAAAAATGCCTCCGTGTTCCATTTTCCCACCGTTCCATTTCGACGCTAACTCACCGACGCTAATTTGACGGACATCATATTTACACCGCCGCATACCTATCGATACTTCGATGGCAAATTGCTGTTTCCTGGTCACGCTGGCTTTCGGTATTTCAAATGGTTCGTTTGGCAGTTGGAAAAATCAATTTTTGTTGCCCATGCTGCCTGGCAGAGAAACTTTTAACGACAAACAAACAGTTTGAAATTAGCCTTAACTAGATAAGGAACGAATCTTAACTTAAACTTAGCGCGTACACCAACGAAACTGGTAAATATTAAATAAGATTTGTGTTTCCGAAAGCCAAGAGGAATGCCAAGGAGCCAATGTCAACGCGTTCAATTCATAATTTTAAAAATAAGTGATGAGTACACCTTTAAAGCCAAACGACATTGAACCCCCTTACAATGCCGTGCCTCCAAAAATAAAAACACTAATTGGTCATGCCGAGAGCATGGAAGCTCTTGCCCCAAAGCAAAAAAGAAAGAAAAATCCGGGTGGCTGGGTTGAAGATATGTGCAGCATTAGAAAAGTAAAACAATAAAGCACGATTAAAAAGTTTTACTTTCGCCCAGTGCCAGTCAGTGCGTTTGAAAGCGAAATGGAAATTGTTGGGGAGCCAACGGAAAAGCCATAATACTCGCAAATGTCTATATTGCCGTGTATCTCATGGCGCTCGCGTGTGATAACAAGAGCGCAAAAGCTGCGAAATATAGAAAAATATTAACTATATGTAAATACACAGTAGCGGAGATGAGAATGGAATATACTTTTCATGAAATAAATGACAGCATTTATTAGATATTTGAAGTAATATAAAATAGAGGAATAATATTAAATGGAACATATTTTTGACGTTCAAAAAAGCATACGTTTAATATTTATTGTTTTTATAAGCTAATTGTTTGAATTATTTATAATTGTATCTAAAGTTTGGTACATTTTTATGAAATTAAAATTTACATTATAAGAATAGGGGAACCCGACTTTGGTTAAAGGTAACTTTTGGTTTCTAAAACCCCAGCAGTAATAATCCGTTCTCTAAAGTATTACCCGATAAACAAGTTCAAATTAAATGTTATAAAAACATATGATGGGATCTAAAATATATATTTTTCTTAACAAATTCTTTCAACTATAATGTTGTAGCCTCAGTCGTATAATTAGGTGCTAGAAGAGAGAGCTCTCGGACATACCAAATACCCGGTGCAGGCCCAAGCTGCAAATCACTTTGTCGCACTCATCATCGCTTGGTCCGATCTGGCCAAGACGGGAAAATATAAGGGAAAATAATGCCGACGACTGTTATGAGGGAGAAGCGTGAAGGCGGAACAGCCGAATGGCTTTCGTTGGGTCGTCGTGTCGGGGCTGCCTCAGATCTGATCTGCGAAAATTCGCTAATAGTTTCAAAATTTTGCCTGGCCAGTTCGGGAACAACATTCAAACTTTGCGTAAGCACTTGCTCCGCCCAGCCCCGGCCCCAGCGTCCAGGAAGTTGGTGTCCATAGCGAGATTGAATCGTTTTCTTTGGAGAATGAGGAGCATTCAATATTATTTATGCGGACATTAATTGCGTAGAGCCCCTGGGTGATTTGTGATTTGTGTGTGCAGAAAGAAAAGTGAAAATAATAAAGAATTATTAGACGGGCCGAGAAGACCGAATTGCGCGAGCTAAAAATAAAAAATATCGGGACCGCTATTTATGTAATAAACTTTTTTGTTTTCCCGCAACAATATTCAAATATATATAGCCAAGAATTAATGTTTGGGTGCCCAGTGATGTGAACTGAAGCGTGTAACCACATAACGCATCTATGTATCTTTCAGATAATGCTTTAAACGTACAGAATCGAAACAGCCAGCATGAGCCAAAGTCAAAGTTAACCAAAAAGCTGGAACTACCACATACAGCTTTGCAGAGATTTGCCACCAACGAACCAAACCGATCAGGAATACCGAAGCAGAGTTGCCTTAGGACTAAGCTTTAATAGCCACACACAGCCGCACACGAATCGGAGGCCCACAATCGATCCCAACCGAAATGCCCGCGACAGCCACGTCGAAGCAGCGCCCCTCGCATGCCTCCGCCGGCGAGGAGGGCCAAATGACCCCCAAAAAGACGGCCCTGATCATTGTGACCGTCATCGGATGCATCGCCATTCTCTGGCCAAAGGTGTTCCACCCCATGATGTTCGGCGGTGTGCCGCCAGCGCCAGCCAAGCAGAATTTTAAGGATCAGCGGGGACCGGGAGGTGAGTTTTCTGATTTCTATAAAAATATAATCTATTTAGAGTATAATCTTATTTAGAAGTCTGCCATGCAGTGATGACTGATCAGTTTTACATTTATTTATCTATTTATTTAATTTAATTATTTGGTTCTTTGACTTCAATTCAAAATATTTAAAAAGTCTTTTTATTTTTAATAGAATGACTTTATATTTTTAATTGAAAATTCTAAAAACTTATCTCTTCGTGGCAAACTTCATTCAGGAAATTATAATGGCCGCACTTTTATCTTTACTTGATTTTTATTCTTACTTTATTACTATTATATTTTAAAATAATAATTTTAATTTTTTAATCATTATTATTATACTTTTGTTTGTTTATTCCCACATCACATCTGTGGGTGTGCTTTTGTGTTGGCTGTTGGTGTTGTGTAGGCTGTTGTGGCGTCGTTCTTGACAGGGAGCAGTTCGTGAATATCTCGAAGAAGGACAGTATTGAGCCCTTTGGCCCGCATTTGTATCGAAAACAGATCAACGTTTATACGGGCGAAATTAGTAGGTGGCTCTTGGAATCTGGTTAAATCCACTAAGCATAGTTTTTGCTTTAGTAAAACCACAAAAAGTGGTAGCAAAGGCGAATCCCCCAAAAGCAGGTGCTTGCAGCCTGCATCTATAAATGTAAAGCATTTCCAATAACAATTAAAATAGACGTTTTTTTTATATAAGAACTTAAATGATGTTGTTTATTAATTACGCTATACATTTCCGCATTATATGTGTATTTTAAAACGCTTTTATTAATATAACCATCAGATATTTTTAATGTAAACAAATTGTTTGCAAAGAAAACAATTTACGTTGAAAGCTTTCAATAAAAATACAATTGTTCTAATATAAATACAACTATTGTTTATATAAAGTTACTAAAATATATTTTATATACAATTTTAATTATGTTACTATTTTTTTTAATGTTTTTCTTAAGTTTTCCTTAACCCTTGTTTACTGTACTGGGCTCTTAACAGAATTTTGTGTTTTATCTAACAAAGTTCCAGGGAAATTCATGGGTAATTAATCGAAATGAAATCTTTCTCAGGCCTGCGCCAGGAACGTCCAGCCCACCTGCATCCGGAATCCATCTATCAGGCCATGCGTGAACGTGGACGCGCCATACCTGCCACGCCCACGGTTCCGATCCTGGAGCGAAAGAGCTCGCCAAGCAATCCGCCTCCGCGCATCGTCGACGGACGGGTGAGTTGCGATTTGCATTATTCTTTGGAGTCCACAATCTGTTTAAGAAACCGCATTTCGGACTTGTGTATATTTTTTGACCACGACAGTCTCAGTGATTATGCTGTTGTTGGGGATGAGACATCCGTGCTCGCATTGGAACTCATTTATAAATAGCCAACGTTTATTTTATTTGGATTTGGGTTTTGTTTTTATGACACTGCACGCAAATTGAAGGCAGAGCACAGAAGACAGAAGACAGGCCAAAAGAAAACACAAAAAGAAACTGTAAAGGATGAGTGGGAGAGCGGCAGAATGTACATATTGAACTTGTGCCAAATTTGATGCGCCAGTTCCATTTTGGTTTGCTCTCGTCGCCAGAATCGAAGAGAACAAATCAGCTGTCAAAAAATAAAATAAAACATGGGGCGGATACGTGATTTTTATGATCACAGAGCAATTATGGATTTCCCAAAATATGTAATCTGTGTAATACCCGATTTATTGGGGATCTTTATACGTTTATGTGGGGGATATCCTCAAGATTTTGGAACTAAAGATTTTTATAGTAATTTATAATGAATAATTTTTAAAAAACACATGGTCCGCATACTTAATTTTTTTAAAAATTATTTTGAATAAAACCTCATTAAGAGGTTAATCCTATTTTTTTAACATTTTGTGTATCTTTGATCTTTCCCAGCCTGGACCCATTCCTGGCATGAGACCACCCATGGGAGCTGGAGCCTTGCATCAGCCACAACAGCGGGGCAGTAGCATGGGCTTCCTAATGCCACTATATACTATAGGAATTGTGGTGTTCTTCGGCTACACGATAATGAAGGTAAATACCAAAGACTCTTTCTAATGGCAGAGGCAATGATACTAAAACCTTACTTTTATCTCCCCAAAGATTATGTTCAAGAAGCAAATACCAAATGCTCCTTATGGACCAGCTCCCTCGGATCCTGCTTTCCGGCAGGAGGTCTTCGGGCAGCAGAACCACAGCCAGGTGGAGGACTTGGGCAGCAGCAAATTGGGTGAGTGCTATCCTCACAAGGATTACTCTTGTAGTTCGACACAAAAATACAAATACAAACTCATAGCCACCGCTCGAAATCAGAAGTCAAAATCTAACCGAAAAAAAATCCATTTTGTACTCTTTTGCTTCCGCCTGCGCACACCCGCACACCACACGCACAACCACCTGGCGATCAGGCTGGCGCGAACATCAAACAAGTAAGCCAGTTAGATGGTTCCCGATGACCGTAGTGTTCCGCATCCGTTCACATCTTCAGTTTTCTAGACCTCGACGGAGGCCGCCTCTTGATTTTTGAAATATGTCCTCCTCATTTGGTTTAGTACCTTAGCCACTATGTGTTTTTTTCAATTCATTTAAGTAGTAGATGTACTTACTCTAGATGTTGTGCCATATATATTTGTATACGTAATTACTAACCCCAAAACCGAATCCGAATCATGCCCCATTGAATATGTTATGTGCCACTTCTTCCCGTGTGTGTAAATACCCTTAGACTCTCTAGTTAGTTTCGGCCCAGAATATCAATCTCAAAGCCAAATCGTACGCCAATTTTATAGGAGGAGGAGGAGGAACCAAAGCCGTCGCCGTGAAGTCGCCGGCAGCCAAGGACACCGGCAAGGAGCTCTACAATGCCAGCTTGTCGGCCACCGAGGTGGCCAGCAGTTTGTCCAGCTCACTGAAGCAGCACCAGCAGCAGAAGGAGGCCGAGCAGCTGATGGAGATCGAGAAGCTGCGCCAGAAGCTCGAGAGTACGGAGCGGGCAATGGCCAAGCTGGTGGCCGAAATGAACACCGACCAGTACGAGGCGAAGGTTAGCATCGCCACCGGACATTCAAGATACAGATACACCTCAACCATTCAGATACATTCATGCCGAACATCACCGTAGTGACGTTTAGTTGGCCAACGATCGCCATTCGCTATCATTTATTAATCTTTATCCTGTTCTTTATGTTTTCATTTTCAAGATGATTGCCATGAAGTTTCTCAAGCGGCAGCCAAACTTCTAAAAGCTCAAACAAAAAAAATAACCGCCATTCAGTTCACTTTATTTACGTAGAAATCAATCAGTAAACAGACCAAAATCAGACCCACAGCTCAGACCACAACTAAGTACAAGCCAACAAATAGATTACTTTCATTGTTTTGGTTCCATAGTGGATAGACCCGGAATGGTTTTCCCCCTTGCCCGATCCCCTATCATGACCCTCTTCTCGCTAACCAGTGCATGGAAAGGACTCTCTCACGTCCCCAGACTCTGTCTCTGTCCTGTCTCTGTTCTAACCTTGCTTGTCTGCTGTCGGCATGCGATGTAGTACAATATCTTCCATCTGCTTACTAACAAACAAAATATAAAAAAAAACCCACTGTCTGAATGTGTTTGCATCCCACCTCGAGTGCTCTTGACTAAACTATTTTGATGGGGACATATTTTATATGGTTCAAGCAAGCCTTTCTCGAACTCTATTCGAACTTCGAACACTTTCTCTAGACCGAAACACCACATTGCCAAATTAAGTAATCGCAAATTTCATTCCATTGTCTAAGCTAAAGAAACCACAACTTATATCAATTCTCATTCTCTCTGTCGTTCTACGTTTTCCATGTTTCTCACATTCATGTGTAAAACTCAAATTTGTATATGGGAAACCCGATATCTCTTGATGTCTGGGGCCTTCCTTAGTTGTAACGGCCATACAAGGTTTGATAGACGCTGCCGATGAGCAATTGAACGGCCAAGACAAGCAGAGGGCGACGAGCGACACTGAATCCGATTCGAACAAGGTTAGAAGCCGCCAGAAGGGTCCGGCACGGCAATCCTTGAACACAACTCCTGCGGATGCCCACGTGAATCCGACAATTTAATCTTGTTTTTGTTTATGTTATAACCAAGATCCTTCGACTAATGAGTTTTGTTGCGTTTCACCTAACCACAACGAATTGAAGTAATTAATAATGCGTTTATTATTTTACGTTTTTTTTTTTTTTGAGGCTGTAGAACTGCTTAGACCTGAACGTCTCCTGCCTTTTGAACAGAATTTCTAACAGCTTTTGTGTACCCGCAGCAAAACGACAACGAAAAACTAGAGGCGCAAAACCTATCCAACGGACATGCAAATACTACCGACCAGGATGCGGAGCAGGAGACAGCGGCGAAGGGGGCCAGGACGCAGCGGAAGCGTCGGGACCAGAGCGCTGAGCGCGAACTAACGGTAGGCATATGGCAAAATATATATATACTGTCGCACTCGTAGATCTGTTGATGTATATAATCGCCTATGTATTGGTTCAGGTACTGGGCATGGAGTTAACAGCCAGTTGCGAGGGCGGCCACAAGTGGACTGGACGCCCTCCAACGCCTGTTTTCCGAGCACCAAACGAACATGTAAGTGCCACAGCCGCACACCCAAAGCCCAATTAGCAAAGCTGTAACCTGCATCTGTGTGTCTTAGTGTTTAAGTTGAAGCGATATTATATGACTGATCGCTTTTCCAGTTCCATAAACATCTCAAAAATTTTCTTAAGATGGAAAATGGATATTTTTTAATATAACTAAATATTTCCTAAGCTTTTAGTTACATAAATATATGTATTAAGGGTCTGGGTTTTCTTCAAAATAATTAACATTACATAAAATGAAATATAGAAAAGATATCCTATACGTAATATGGTTTTAAAGATATTACTCATACGCAGTGTATTTTGTTTTAGTTTCATTGAAGACTTTTCTATAACTTTTTGTTACAAACATTTGAGAGAAGGAATTAATAAAAACAAATTAATTTAGAACATTCCCATAATATGATCTTTATGATCTTATCTTTTTCAAAATGAAGAAACATTTCTTCAAAATTAATAAAATGTGATTTTAAAGACTACTTAAACTAACCCTATTTGCAACACTCTTTCTCTTTCTGAGCTAATGAGTTTCCGGTCCCCTTTTCAGTCCAAATTGGAAGACGCAAATCTGCCAGAGCCGCAGTCCATTTACTTGGAAGGCGCCTTGGCCCATGAGTCTCAGATTTTGGTAGCCGACTCCCAGATAAAGCGCGAAGAGGTCTACGACGCCGAGCTTAATGGATCGGCCGAGGAACCAGCCGTAAATATCAGCCCCTATATAAACTAAAATTACTCTATATTACTCATTCCATCTCTCATTTGCAGGTCATTCTTAGCAGCAGAATGACATTGTCATTGATTAATTTGGACGCAAATCAACAGAATGGCAAGCCGGCGGTGGAGAGTCCCCTGGCCGATGATATCGAGATAATTGGACACGACGAGCAGTAGACAAAAGCAGTATGCATACGCGTATATATGTGTACAGATCGAACTTTTTAGATTTTGGCAATAACAATGACTTGATTCTGATGAAAACTGTTGCAAGAGCCGAGTGAAATATTTAAAAAATTTCGTTCAACGACGAACATAACGACTGATTAATACGAAACAGATTTGCCAATAATTTGATATCTAATTTGTATATACATATTGTATGTTTTGATATATTTGTTTTGTTTTTGAAAACGCCAAAGTTTTTGTCTCCCTTCGAACACAAACACTCTGTCTTTCTGCTCTCATTAAGAACTCTGATCCTCCTATTTTGGTCAAATGTAATTGCCGCAGAAAAAGGTGGCTTAGGAACTTGCACGATTAATTTGTGAATACATTTAGTTGCAACTGAGTGAAGAAAACTAGTCTACCATTTAAGCTAAGCGCATGTGAACCCGCATTGCCCTGTTCTTGTGCACCTTTCTCTTCGCATTAAATCCTCTAGTTACTGGGCAAGGAAAATTACCTAAGCAGAATCGATCGATCGCACCTTATTATTACTGAAGAACTAAAGTTAGTGCCACTGCGTTTGTGAACCTAGTATAATGAATAAATTGAAAACCGGACTTGAAATTGAACATTATTGTTTCTTTTGTATAAATAAATATATGCCAGCTTGGATTTGCGTTTTTATATGTAAATTATATTATTAAGAGTATGTGTTTTATAAAATTCATTATCAAAAATGATAAGAACTTTATAAACTTAGAGTTTTATAACGGCTATGCAATTAAAGAAGGTCTGTCTTTTATAGTCATTTATCGATAAGCGATATCCATCCAACAGCTGGACAGTTTTGTTTTAAAATCCAATTGTGTGTACACACTGAACCAAAACTCAAGCAATATTGGCGGTTTTGTACATTATTTTATAAACTTTTTCAATTTAGTTTTAGAAATATATTTTAATTATATTTTATTCTTTTTTTCTAACTAGTTTTATAAAAATAAAAAATCAAATGGTTACATATTTAAATAAATTGGTATATTATCGAAGTATATTATCGAAAAACGGTTATACTACACATTGCTCAACAGCTGTTTTTTGTCGATCTTGGAAATAATTACGTAAATTTCGGCAGGTTAGCAAATTTACGTTAAATATACAACAATTCTGAAGCCCAACCAACGAAATGGATGCCTCTGTGGGCTCAACTAACCCCAGGAGCGATTGTAGCTGCTCTAAGGGCTGCCAGAGCAACGGTTGCTTCGCTGTTGGGTCGAATTGTTTGTGGTTTATAAGCTAATGTTTTTGCATCCTTTACGAACAGCCAACCATGTCGTTCTTACGCTCCAAGTACTACGACCATCCCGATGGCGAGGATGCCTTCGGCAAAATTGTGGCCACCAACAAATACGCCGTTTCAGCCGGTCTGGCCTGGTCCATGTTCGACGTGCTGACGCTCTCAAAGCCGCAGGGCTATGTGCCCACGCTGGGCCGCTTCGCCTACAACACGGGTCCGCTGATGGGCATGGCCACGGCCTTCACGCTCACCACCCTGGCTGCCACAAACGCCCGCGGCAAGGACGATAAGTGAGTGTGGAAAACAACCTAATAAGGTCGTCAGAAGCTAAGCAATTTCCCTATTTCAGAATCAACTACTTCCTTGGCGGAGTTGCAGCTGGCGGCGTCTTTGGTGCCTGGAAACACAATCACGTTGCTGGTCTCTGTGCCGGTCTCTTCCTGGGTTAGTATTCATCGCCCAGGGCTTAATATTTGAGATTAATCGAAATTGCGCTCAATTCAGGCATTGCTGGCGTTATCAAGAAGATGTCTGTGGAACAGGGCTGGGAATTCTTCCCCGACACTCCTCTGAAGCAGTATGGCGGCCTCAACATTGCCGAAAACGACTGGACCATCATGGCCGACCGTCCCAAGAACTGGACCACGGAGAAGCCTGAGGAGCAGAAGGCGTAAAGTCTAGTTTCCTACGTTTAGTTTAATGTTGATTCGATTAGAGAAGGATTTGGCAGTGTCAGTTCGCCTTGCAACCGAATAAAGCAAAGTGAGAAGTGATAATGAACGCCGAAATTGAGTCCAATCCACAGCTGTCCATTTTTACCCAGTCTAATGGTGCCACAAGCAGTTGGCCCGACTTCGTTAGCCGCTAAGATATGCAAACGAGCCGAGCTGTGTCACAGAAACTTATCAGCAGTTGGCGTGAATGAATGACGGCCCGCAATCGGGCACCCAGAGAGGCCAGCAACAAACACAACTGACTGAAGCATGGGGGAAACGAGTCACGCTTGGAGCCAGCGTCTTATATACTGGCTACAGTTTCTTTCTTTATTTCCAACGGCCCATTTAAAAGCCATGAATGTGCATTAACTCATTTTTGGCTCTTTTCACTTTACCTGGCGAGAGGTGGGGAAAAGTGAGTCATGCCCCAAGCATACATATGCACAAGCACCAAGTGCCATCTTATGCATACTAATGCTGCTTCTTAGGTACTTTATACTGAAGATTGGGAATCAAGAATCTATTGATATGCTGCCGGAGCTGAAGCTTATGCACAGAAAATCCCTTTCAGCCAACAACCACAACCGGGAGACTCTGCCAATTTCTACCTTAACCTTCTCAACCTCAGAATCTTCGCTTGGTTTCTTTGTTGCGGTTTGGCGGTTTATTTTTGCTGCTTCTCTTTGGGGTTTCAGTTTGCCAGATTTATTGTTATGGCGGATGAAAGTTTTGTGAGCGAGTGGAGTGACCCTTAAGCGGAAAACCGTTAAATCTTGGCTTTATATTGATGATGCTTTATGTAAGCAATTCTCAGGCGTGGTTCCCTGATGTAATACTCCTATTGGCGATCTGATTCCGATAGAGCGCGAGTTGGGAAAGTTGTGGCACCCATTAGGCATTATTTTCGCCACTTACCTTGATCTTTCGATGCCATGTACATGAGGCTTAGCATCATCACCCGCTCTGCTCTGGGCTCCAGCGGTCTGAAAACCAGTCGAGCAGCTTGTCCGCAATCGCGAGTAAATTGAAGTGCGCCAGCCCGAATCTGTATCCGAATCGTACTATGACTCTGACTAATCTGTGGCAGCTGCCTCGACTCCACTCCACTCCACTCGGCTGCAGGCTGGCGAATCTGGTGAATGCGGCTGCTGTCACGGCTCTCAGCATGCTGGAGCATAAACGGGGGGATTTTCGCGATCGCCGCGTGATTTATGGGAGATGAATGCTGCGGGGATGACATCATCATTGCCGGCAATTCGCCTTGGAGGCATACGATAGAGATCGGCGAGTGTGAGTGCCTCTTCCCTGGGGATGCCTAGAGTTAATTAAAACTAACATAATTGTTTTTACTTTCATTTCCTGGACTCGAGAAAAGCAAAGAGTTTTTCCCCAGGCCCAACGAATTGGTGAAACAGTATCCTTTATTCCAATTCCAATTATCCTCGCCAGAAGCACCATCCCCTTTAGGAAGCTCGCGTGCCAACAGGATCTTAGAATTAAGAATATGCTAATTTCTGGCTGGGATTACTACGAGTGTTACTCCAACCACCAGCCTTGGGAATTGGAAAAAATGGCGCAAAGTACCCGGAAAGCTCTTAAATTAATGAAGCACTTGAAGTGTACCAAATGAGAATGTTATTTGTTATGTCAAAATATTGAATACAGAAGTTGTCCATGACCAGAAGAACTTTCTTATTTACAGCAGCGGGCAAGATAGCAGCGATAATAGATAAAAAGATACTTTTAAAAATAAATTAGGGATATAATATTTAGAATAGATTTAATTTATATTTCGTACAAGTTTTAGAATTGTAAGGTAATTATAACTCTTCTTATAGCATCTCAAATGGTTCTTCAGTATAATTTCCCCTTAAGCTTCAACATTTCCTATTTTATATATCTATGAAAACCTTTTAAAGACATAGCTTTACCCCTATATAGTTGACCACAACTGTAGAATATATACAAAATATAAATACGAAGTGGTCACGCAGCTCTGTGGAAGTTGCAGCCGTGGCAAGACGCTTGTAATTAATCTTTTTGCTGAGTTGGAGATGTGTTTTTATGGAACTGTGCGCCGCCTTCCAACGCACAACGCAGTCGTGTAATCCTTTTAATAAAGCCCGCGGGCAGCTCACTTCAGGCGACACCACTGTCAAATTAATCACCACGACAGCGCCGCGGTTAAGTACTGCCTCTTGTATCTTTTGCCTCTCCAAATGCATCTCTGCCTCATCATCAGCATCTGCAACTGCAACTGCGGGCAGGCATCCGTTCCTAAGCCTCTCACAATTCCGCAATTAAAGATCGGCGCGACAACAAAAGACGCAGGCATATGTACATACTATATGCCATTTAGGTGCTTGTGGATATTTGTATCTTTGTATCTACAGATACAAAAGTGTTTATGAATATGTAGAGTTGCTGCTGCTTTGTGGCAGCCATTCAATTGGTGTCAAACTCCAAAGACTTGGAGTACAGTGTGGAATATTTGATATTTAGAATATGAAATGAGAGTTTTTATGAACTTTATTTATAAAAATTTAATTTGAGGTATATTTAACTTATAAAGAATCTTTTTGGTTTTATTTAAATATATTTAATAGGACATTGAATACATTCATGGATTTAATATTGAAATTAATAATATATAAATTTAAAAATAAATCATTTAATTGCATTTTCTGTAAAGAAAAATGTGTCAGCTGAAGCCACAGTATTCCTCAGAAGGCAGACGACTCGCTCATGATATGAAATCAGGGACACAATTCATCATTGGACACGAAGCAAAGATCTCTGGCTCCGGTGCTGCATCTGTATTTGGTTGCAATGATGCTCCTCCTTCTCCTCCTCCTCCTCCTCTTGTCTCCGGCAAACAGACAACCGCCTCATAAGCCTGAACTGAAAGCAAAGATGCAAATGCAGCAGCCAGCAGCGATGGGTATATATGCATATGGGTATGGGTATCGGATTCACTTAACCCGATCCGCATCGGGGTCATAAGTGCAGAGTAAATAAAACATTTTACGGCCGCGGCGAACGTGCCGCCAAGAAGACCGAGAGCGCTGGAGATGAAGCTGCGCAGCTGAGAGCTCAAGAAATGGAGAAGAAAACAAATGAAGTGATTGAATACGCTGCGCAGACGCAGCCGGGTGGGAGTTATTGGGAGTCATGGCGGTGGAGGGAGGGAGTAGCCATAGCCCCCAAATGACAACAGCACGCGCTTCCCCACTCGCAAAAGATTGATTGGATTTTTGTTTCCTCTCCGAGTTCATCAATTCCGACAATCTAAATGGAAATACTCAAGAAAAAGACTTTTTTTTGGTGCTGGTTGTACGTCAATTTAACACTCGGCGAAGCGCATATTCGTGTAATCGGAGATTGGGAGGGGAGGAGCAAACAATCAATCAATGGGATATATGTATACCCTGGGAATCGGCTCTTTCCCCAAGCTGCTTATGATCGCTGCTGAGATCTGTTGCCATGTTTCAAGCAATTATTTATTCAAAACTATATGCCTATCATATTTGATTAAATTCTAAATCCATTTTATGAATATTATGATTGACAGAAGCTAAGGGTTTGCTAGAGGAATTCAAAACAAATGTAGTTATCTGTAATGCAATCTGAAAGTTAAGAAAAAAAACAGTAACTAAATCCAACTTTATATAAACAAGAAAATCAACTTAACAACTTATATCTCTATATAATTTTCCTAGAAATTCATTGCTAATCTCATATCGCATTTGCTTGTTTGTTGCTTTTTCAGATGTAAGACAGATTGTCGGGGAAAATATTTACTTTGTGGCGAATTGTATTTGATTTGGTAATAAAACTATGCATACAGAGAGGCATAAGCCATGCAAAATGTGCTGCAGGGGAGTGAATAAATCAAATAGGAATTCGTCACATGCGACAGCTCTCAAAGGGTCGCTCCCTTCGCCCGATCCTCACCAGCTTGCAGCTCCGCCTGGCTGAGATATGCAACATTTGCTGTAAATGAAGTGAGACACATGGGCCTTGGGCAATGCAATTCCAGGCCATTCGTTTGCCAGCTGGAATTGCAATTATTTTCAATTCCAGGCTGGCTAGAGGGTTCCTGCTCCTTGTTCTTCAACTAGAGCGAAGCTCCGCTTCTCCTTTTGGGTTCTTTGCAGTTCTTTTGTTGGTTAAAGAATCAGTTCCCGTACAGTCAGCTCTCAATAGCAGAAACTATAATTTATTCTAAAGTGTGGGATACAATTCTCGAAGTTGGACTGTAAAAGGCTGCTCCAACCCGGGGTGCCATGCCCTTCTTGCTTCAATCTTTCACATGCATCATACGAGGAGAATTGCGAGTGCTCGACGGCGTCGCTGGCTGTTCAAGTGGCATTCTTCGACTGCCATTCTTCCGCACGCCGACTCTTCGGCGTCCCCAATCCCGATCCCTCTCTCTGAAGTGGCTTCCGTTCGGCTCTCCAAAACATAATAAATCTCTGTGAAGGGGCGTTGGGCGGCTCTGCAGCTCTGCGGTCGTGACGCATTTGAACTTTGCTTTCCATATTTCCAATCAATACTGAGACTGAGGATCGGTGCAGTGCTTCCTCAATTGATAACGCATAAAATTTAAGCACCCAGAATTCGATTTGAGTCTGAAACGCCAGACTGGGGAGTATTTAAAAGCCTGAAATCGGGGCTTAAGTGAACTTAATGGCAGCTTCCAAGTTCGATCCATTAACAAACATTCACATTTGTGGGTTCTTTGGTTCTTGTGGAACGTACGCACAGCTAAGAGCAAAATAATAGTGAAATTTGTGATTCTATGGGGTTTAATTTTTTAATAAACAAATATTATAAAGTAGAAAAATATATTCAATTTAGTTCTATATATTTAATGAATGTATTCTATAAAATAAGTTGAAGTCAGAGCCTTTTTCTGTATTTGAGATTGCTTGAATTGCTTAAATTCCAACCAAATAAATCTCTAAAAATAAGTAAGTAATAATATTAATATAATGTATACCATATTTCCAATGTCTTCATATTTTAACCTCTTCTGTAAAGACAATTTATACCTCCAAAAAGTGCATTGGCCGCGGCGGCGCAAGAACATTGAAAACAATTTCGGAAGCTTCAAGTTCCCCCCGATTTTCCTGCTCTGCGCATTTATGCAGGCCTCTGGGAAATCTGTGCAGCGCATTATTAACAATTCCATTAATTTTTCCCCGAATCTCTTTCGGCTGCTCTAATTATGAAAATGTTTTTGATGTAGCCTGCCTTTGCTGAGCAGTGAATGTGGCCCCTACTCACTCAATTGATTCAATTATGCAGAACAAATCACAGTTTTTCGATTCGGTTGCTGATCCAAAGCAGAGATATAGAACTTTCCATTGAGCAATCAAATGCCCTAAATCTGATTCGATTGCTATAGGAAAATATGATTTATAAAGATAAAAAGAATTGATTAATTGATTCTCATATTTTAAAAGTGAGTTTTTCTTGTACATAAATGAACAATACAATTTCTAATGTAATGCTTGAATATTTTTAGTTTCAACCTCCTTTTCAGACTTCTGCTTAATTTTGTATCAAATTCGATTGTTTTCTTTTGAATTTTAGGGTTTAATAGATTTATTTGCAGATTTATTGATTCCGGATTATTAATAATATAAACCTTCCCAATTTCTGATGTATAATTTTCATTAAATTATTTGCTCCTTGAGTTTTCTCAAATTTATATATTTTTCCAAGCAAAATTCTCCACTATATATTCAAGCATATCTGATTAAAGTCAAACCGTGATTAATTCTGTATCTGTGATAGAAAGAAAATTACTTTTCCGTTGTACTAGTGCAGACTTCTTTACCAAATTGTTAGTTTCCCCTCCTTCCGCAACGTAAAATCGAACTAAAGAAAGACTTTTCCGGAGTTCCACGCAACAAGGCAATTTTCCAACTGTAACAATTGTATCTTGTATCTGGGCGGTGGCATCTACGAGCTACAGGCCGGAGCTCCCGACTCGCCGTTCGATTGATTTGTCTTCCGCTTTCTTCTGTCGCTCTTCGATTGTTCTCCCCACAAACCGAATCGAACCACACCCACAATTGGGGTACGAGAATTGGCCTGATGTCTTTCTGGCCTGCTTGTGTCACATTTACACAGTTTTATCTATTGAATGTGTCTTTTTTTGGCTTCGCATTGTGTTCCTTTCTCTCCCCACTGAATTTAATTGCGACTTTTGTACTTGTCATCGTTTGCGACTCGTTGATATCTTTTGTGCTGCCACCGCAGAGCAAACTATGCGTAGATACGAAAGTTTTCGGAGATAATTATGTATCTTTGGGATACCCAACAGCGGTAGAGCTTTGTTTTAATATTGTTTCTTAAAATTTTGAGAGCTGAAAACTAGTTTTCAAAAGAGGAATACATACAACTACAACATTTAATTGTTTTTTAAATTTTGCTAACAAATTTACTCAATTTGTTGTGTTAGTTTTAAGTGGAGAAAATGGATTTTTATTCGCTGAATACAAATTGATTTGAATTAAATTGAAAGGAATGAAATTATTAATTGTTAAGAGTTGTTTTATTAATTATTCAATTTATTTGTTGTTACTGAGAATAAAAGAAAGCCTTTAAATAATTTTAAATAAATCTTTTTTGAGTTCTAATGTTCATAAAATCCAAACATATATATATCAAACCTAAAACCATGACCGCCTTCTTGCTGTGTACAAACATTTTCGTCTTCTATTTATTTTCTATTTTAAACCCAATTTCCATTGCTGTGAGCTGAGCCATTAAAATTAATAAAGAGAATCTTCTTAGTTCTCGTTCGAGCTCAGTCCCCACCTTGTCGATTATCACTTCTCCGCATGCCTCTCGGTTTTACGGCTAACCGATGGGATTTGTCGCTGACAACATATAGTCTAGAGTCTAGAGTCTGGGAAGTTGGAGAAGTAATAATTGCCCAGATCACGCACAACTCCCATAAACTGTTGGTTCCGCAGGAAGGGAAGGGAAGGGAGACTGTAGTACGGGGGAGTACACACGTAAACAGAAGCAACTTCAGGGGAGAAGTGTGCGGCCAGGGAAAGACTTATATTTGGGTCAGCTGCTGTACTGCCTTTCCTGAGTTCCATGGTTCTCCATAAATCAAGAGCGTGCGTCACAGCGGTAAATGACATTAAATTTCAAAACAAATCAAAACCTTTTCCACTAATGTAAAGTTTACAAAATATATATATTGCAGTTTCCATTTTCATGTTTATTTGGTGTCGGAGAATGGAATTTATGAGCCACCACCCTTGGGAGGGAACGTTATCGAAATTGAATTACTTTTAGCAATTTGTAACGGTCGACGCCCTCGCCGATACAATTTTCCAGCAATGTCAGATTTCCCCGAAGGGGTGGTTGCGAGAACTACGCAAGTAGTCGAGGAAAATATTTATCTAACCCTTCGCCTTTCTCTCTAATTACACGCTAAAAATAAACAAACCGAAAATGTTAACAGACTTTTTTCAAAAGCAGAAAAAAAGACTCTCCGCTCCAGTTTCTCCCTCGATAAAGAATGGTAAATGTGTAACCATAAAAAATGGTAAGAGTCCCCTTTTTGAGGAAATCAAATAAATAGAATTACGTTTGCGCCATAAGGACGCACTTACGGGCTTTGCCTGCATTTGACTTGGCGCACGCGTCCTGCCAGGATCCTGCCAAGAACCCCCGGCAGGTAGCTGCCAAAAAAATAATTCTTCAAAGGGCTGCTGCTGTTGACTTCGTTACCCATCTTCCAACCAGTTTCCAGTTGGTGGTCTTGTTAAGTCCTCGTTGATCCGTTTGTAAGCCCAACGGAGTGAGTCCAAAATAAACAATGCGGAGTCAACCCTCTGCGACTTCTTTGATATTTATTAACTGGGGACAGAGAGTCCGGAAAGGGGAAACTGTGCCAAAAAACAACTTTTATAAGTCGTGTCTTGAGTTATGATTTCTGTTTGCGGGCAATATTTATTCCGAAAACCCAGAAACCCCTCTGGGAAATGTTTATTTTGCCATAAGTTCTTATCAAATTAAAAATTCCGTTATTAAAAAAAGAGCCCACAAAAAAATAAGGTTTGTATAAGCGAAAGTCAGCAAAACGCTGGCCAAGTATAAACATTAACCCGGATTAATTACGATAATAAACTATCATTTTCACCCAAAACACGAACTCGAACCCGAACCTGAAACACACGCAGCTCCACAAAAACCCAAACACAAAAGAATCAGCGACCGGAACTGAACCCGGCATATCTCTTGGAGCTCTGAAAAAAAGAAAGTACGTGTGGTATGTATATAAAGGTGATATAATCATATAAACAATTGCAATCAGAATTAAAACCAATCTCATTTTTTATTCAATGTTCAGACATTAACATGGCACAATTCAGATTGGTTATCTGACTTTGGTAACAAAAGGGGTTTTGGTTGTTTAGAAATTAAATGAAATTAATATATTATGGATGAGATTATTAACTGGAAGTCAGGAAAATGGTAAATCAAATCAAGGAAAAGATTAATAAAATATTTATTAAATATATTAATGCTTAAAAGTTGTATATCGTTACTTAGCTTGTTTTATATAATTCTTTTATTAGACCTTAGAGACCCATATAGCTGCAATCTGCATGCAGTTGTTATTGTTTTCTGATTTTTATAGTGAAATAATGGTGCAGGCCTCCCACTTGAGCTGAGCAAATTAATTCTCAAAACTTCGAATGCAATCTTCGCTGATTACAATTTGTGGGCTCCCATAAACCAAGTTTGGCGTTTTCCCAGAGTGAGTTATATAGGCAAAAAAACTGAAAAAATCATCTATAGTAGTATACGATCTCTGCGTGCTAAATCTTAAGCAATATGCTGTCACAAGAAGTCACATGCCACACTGTCTTCTCTGCTACTTCTGAGTCTTCTTCTGCTCGCTACAGTTGAGCGCGCTTGGTGAGCTCAGCATAAACACAAACAACAGCGACACATATATAAACTGTATAAACATATATCCAACAACAAAAGCAGCCAAGATGGAGACTTTATTTGGCATTGGCGTGGGCGAACACCAAGCGAAAGACTTTTGCGTGACGGCGACAAACGCACTGGCAAACACGCACATCCAAGGCGGCCAAGAAAAGCTGAGCAAGATTTCGTATTTCAATTTATAGCTGTAGTTTCCAGTTTTCTACTGTTTAATGTGCTACATCATCATAGTTGTAATACTGTAAAACAGTGTTTACTTACAAATAAAATTGCATTTTTCTGAATTTTTAATGGGAAAAGGGTCGTATACTTGATTTTAAAAGCTTATTGCTCCTATTTGATGAATAAATCTTAGTTCTTGAAGCCTAGCTTTAGTTTTTTTACAGCTTCATCTCAGTAATAATATAGGTTGAGGAATCTTGAGGCCTTGTATCTTTTTAAAGCTATAAATATTTTAAGATTTAAGATCGCACGCATAAGAAACTGAAGTAAGCAACTGAATTTTTAATAAACTTTATATAACTATGTTAAAGAACATAAAATATTTATAAGATATATTTCAGTTGAAAGGCATAAAATCATCATTAAAAAAATCCCTGAATTATGCTTTCCAAGCTCTTAGTGTAGCTCCGCCATGGAGGTCACCTACGCACTGAAATTCCATATGAATCTCTCCCTGAGTGTTGCATTTTACACGCAATTCCGTTGCAGATTTTTTCCACTTTGGCATTCCATATGTATTGTTTATATATATATTACCTTTTATATATATAAATGTACATACATATATTTTTGCATTTGGAGCCGCGGTCGCGTGTCGCCTCGAAGTTGTGCCACTTAAGTGCATGTATTCTTGTTGTTTTGTTTTCGGTTTTATTGCATTATGACATTTATTTATGGCCGTTCCCTCCTCCCACTCGGACGGAGTGCACGTGCAGGCTAAATGGAATTAGGGGACTACCATTTGGTGGGTGTTAATGGCGTGCGAAGGAAGCCGGCCGGCCTCACCTATGGGTTTCATCTTTAATGTGGCTATCACTATCCCATCAGCTCCCGTTCCACAGGTCTGCATGTGTTGGCTCTGGACTTCATGTTGTGCACTTCCGCTGGCCCCTGCTCCGAGTTCCCTGTCTAAGCCGCAGAGGTTTCCGGGCATATGTCACGTTTGTTTGCTTGCCAGCGGGAGAGGGAGCAGGAGCGGGAGCGGGTTATGTGCTCCATCATTTGATTCTCCTTCGTGATCGAGAACCACCACCCAAGCCTAAAAGTGCAGAAAAAGTACACAGAAAAAAGAGTATAAGAATGACAGCTATCAAGGAGTTTGTTATATATTTATAATAAAGGATAAATATAATAAATATAAATAAAATAAATATAAACATAATGTTTTAAAAATTCTAGAATACTGAAAACATTTTGGCAAGCTTATTTTTCAAGAAATTACGTATACGCTCAGTTGTTCGATGTTGTCCAGCTTCCTGTTAAGTTCTCCCTTTGAATTTTATTTATTAATACTCATTTATTGATAGGAAAAATTAACAAAACTTAAAGCTAATCCTTAATAATTTCCCAGTGTGCCATCCATCCATGTAGCTGAAGTTTTTTTAATGCACCAGGTGTGATTCATGGCCCGCGGGTGTGATAAATGGCATGTTACAAATCAAAGGGGCAATAACAGCATGGCTTGTGGAATGCGTCAGACTTGGTTTCACCTTCTCACCCTTCTCCCATACCATATAAAACTATATTTTCACTCACCAAACTCATAGCAAGTTTTATTGAGAACGCAAAACTTGCGTAATGCAATTAAAATACTTGTAAGCAAAACTGAACAGAGCTCTCCGCCCTTGACACAGTCCATTCACAATAAGCGGCGGGGTAGCGGGTGGATATGGGGCAGGGGAGGGGCCGAGAGACGCCCGTAATTGCCGCTCAGCTACAAAACAATTTCAATTCATTCAAGCCGAGCTCGTAAGCCTAATTAGTGATCACGATCAACAGAGAAGCGACCAGAGATGCAAAGTGTGAATGGCGAAAGAAAATTACAGTCTCAATTATAATTCAGTGTCAATGCAAAAAAAAAAAAATAGAGATCGGATAGTGTCATTTGTAATTGGTCTGTCAAATAATTGTATTTAGTAAACATGATACTAAAACCAGGAATAAAGCATAATTTTAAGAAGATATCTGAGTCTGATAGAATTTCCTAGGTTTTTAGGTTGCAACCCATTTCAAGATCGGTTATATCCCACATCTTCCTACATTCCTCAACCAATCAGGCATTCCAATCTCAGCCTGGAGCTTTACGAGTCCATTAAGGCTTCGAGATCCAGATTGTGACAGGCAACACAGGCGCCTTCATAAGCAAGTTATTTTTATTAAAGCCCCATATACACATATGAAATTATAGTCAAGTTTAAAATATGCAAAGGAAAGAGTAAAGATAGACTGGAGAAAACAACAAGACGGAGCTGCAGCAAGCTTGGAAATATTTTTTTGCATAAACAAGGTGCAAGATAAAAAATCAACAGAGTCTCGGCGGCAGTCAGAGTTAGTCAGCAGTTGGCCTGTGGCTTGAACGCTGCAACGGCCAACTGGGGGTAAACTTGAAAACTGGAAAACGAGCGGAGGAAAACTGGTTTTCAGACTCGCCAAAAGCCCGAAATAAAATGGAAAGAAAAAGGTAAAGAAAAGGCAGGCCATAAGCGTAAATGCTGGCAATCAAATGCGGCCTGGCCATTCGGACAAAAGAGGTCAAAGTTGATCATGTGCCACAACTGGAAATTACTATCTAACAAAAAGCACCTCTTAACGAGGACAGATAAAGGTGAAGATGGAACTTTGTGACGAATTATAATAGTTGTCTTAATAAAAGAAAAATAATATAAAATGTAATTAGTTACGTATTTTAAATTTGTTCTGTAAATTAAAGGCAAATCGAATTGATTAGCAAATTATTGCCTCTTTTTTTTAAACAAATTTATAACTAGTAAGATCTGTATTTTAGTAGCGTCAGCATGTTAATGGAATTGCTGATTCTCTTGGTAATCCTTCTAGCCTTATTATGTGACTTCCTGGACTGGCGCTACTCCTACTGGAAACGCCTTGGAGTGCCAGAGATCAAGCCCAAGTGGATAGTTGGCAATTTGATGCCACTGTTAAAGCAGAAGGGTTTTCCGGAGTTCATTTACCAGCTGTATAATCATCCGCAAGCTGAAAACGAACCCTTTGTGGGCATTCACATATTCCATAAGCCTGCCTTGCTTATTAGAGATCCGGAACTGGTGAAGAACATCCTTATGAGAGATTTTGGAAAATTCCGCGATCGCTATGCGAACACGGATCAAAAGCACGATCCTCTGGGATCAAATAGCTTATTTTTCCTGAAGAATCCCGCCTGGAAGGAGGTGCGAATGAAGCTATCGCCGTTTTTCACTGGCAACCGTTTGAAGCAAATGTTTCCGCTAATCGAAGAGGTGGGTGCCAGCATGGATGCCTATCTTCGCCAGCAGGAACATTCGGGCAGCTTCGAGCTGGAGGTCAAGGAGCTGTGCGCCCTCTTTACCACGGATGTGATTGCCACCGTGGCTTTCGGCGTGCGGGCGAACAGTTTCAAGGATCCGAATGGCGACTTCCGGCGGCATGGACGTTCCATGTTCAAGTTTAGTCTTCTACGGGCTGCGGGGTTCTCCGCAATCTTCTTCCTGCCCCACCTGATTTCGAACTTCAGATTCAGCGTGCTTTCTGCAGAGGATGCTCTATTCATGCGCCAAACCATTAAGCACGTGATAGAGGAGCGCGAGAGATCTGGCCAGTCACGTAACGACCTCATCGATATCCTCATTGAATTTCGAAGGAGCACGCTGCAGGCCAAAGCTTTGGGAATCAGGGATCAGTTCGAGTTTGATGATGACATCCTGGTGGCCCAGGCGGCACTATTCTTTTCAGCCGGCTTCGAATCCTCCTCTTTCACCATGGCCATGACCCTGTATCAGTTGGCCAAGGATGCGGATATCCAGCAGCGATTGCGAGATGAAATCAAGGAGGCTCTGATCGAAAGCAGTGGCCAGGTGACATTCCAAATGATTGAATCGCTGGAGTACTTGCAGATGATTCTGCGCGAGGTAGGGCGCATATATCCATCGCTGGTGTTTTTGGACCGTGAATGCACCTCCGATGAGGCCTACCCACTGGATCCCTTCAGCAAGATGCGGGTGCCCAAGGGAATGCCTGTCTATATTCCCTTGTATGGCATACAGTTGGATCCCCAGGTGAGGAGGATTTCTATAAATAAAATTCCATAACTTAAGATTGCCCGCTTTGGCCAGTTTTTCCCCGAGCCAAAAAAATTCCAACCGGAACGTTTCTCCCCTGAAAATCGGCAGAGCCACACTCCCTATACCCACATGCCCTTTGGCCTCGGTCCTCACGGATGCATTGGCGAACGTTTCTCCCATATTCAGGCGAAGGTGGGTCTGGTAAACATACTCAGGAACCATCGTATAACCACATCGGAACACACACCACAGAGCATAGAGTTGGATCCCAAATCGATTTTAATGCAGGTCAAGGGTGGCATTCATCTGCGTCTGATTCATGATCCTTTGGTTGTCTAATAAAAATGGAAACTTAACTGGCGGGGGGGAGGTTTAGTATCTGGTTTAAGGTTAGTAGTTGAACATCAACACTTCGTCCAGTCCCATATAGACGACAGACAGAGCCAGCTGGTGCCGGCTAATCCCACCGAGACACTCATAAATAGCCCGGCTTGACACTAATCAGACTCCCGAGTTTTGTTTTGCTCAGTTTGCTTGTTTACCCAAGCACTTAGCCGCCGGAGATGGAGGATCCCCAGTCCAGATTCGTGTAAAAATAGCAATCGACAGACGGCGCTAAATGCAAACTCCGGCGCACACACACAACACACAGCATCTTTGGCTTCTCGGCAGCCTCATCCTCAGATAAGGGTGCAGAATCATAATGTTTATTTTTGGATTGGCGCTGGCACTTCACTTTATGATTTGCCTAGTAAACAATTTTCAGATTCAGTAAACTTCAAAGAAGAGATATGGTTGAAAGATTAGAGATCTTTGTAATTTAGATATTATTTATATAAAATATATATTTTATAAATTACAAATACTAAATATATTCAAGATATAAAACCTAAAACTTTCCCTTTCAAAAGTGAATAATTCTCATGTTTAATATAGTTTTTTGAACCTCATTCAAGGCACAGTTTTATGCCCTATCTATAATCATTTAAATTATAAACCTTACAGTCTATTTGTGTGTTATTTATGGCAAGTACAACATGTACTATTGTCTGGCTTCGTGGGACTATGACTCGTTTCTGCCACTTATTTGGCTGTAATGAAAGTTTGGGCTAATTTATGGGACATTCATTTTAATGTCACTCGCAAGTGAATTCCAATGGGCCGTCGTCTGTCATCATTCAAATGGCAATGCCAACATTAAGTCGAATCAAAAATTGCCCAAAATAGACAGGGCGTGTCAATGTCCATTGCTGGGGTATTTCGGTAGCTTCCCATTTCCGAAAGTTAATTGGAATTGAGGGAATCTGTAGGCAAACTTGGGCATTGCTGCCGTCAACTAAATTAGCACCAAAGTAGGCATTAAAATTTTATGACGAACAAGTAAACAAAAAAAAAAAATAAAGCTCCCAGATGCATAAGGTGCCATTCCACTCCGTGTCTCTTCTAGTCCTCAGAATCTCCGCCCCTACTCCGATTCCGGGTGTCGTTTAATGGGCAACTGCAACCGAAGGCGGAAAGCGCCGCTGGAAGATTTATGGCTGAATGTAAATCTCCAAACGTGTGCAACATTGTTGGGGGAGGAGCACCCACATAGTTTCCTGGAACCGAAGCAAAGCATATATATTTTTGGGACTTGGTTTATTATTGAAAATTCTCAGCTTTTGTTGCACAAATAAATACAGGCCTTAGACTTGGCGTAAACAGAAACTCCCCTCGCGAAGCCATAAATTACTTGAACTCTTCTAATTAAAGGGAATCCTCGGTCGAGCCAGAGATTTATATTGGGTTATGAGTGGGCTTGGGTTACACAAAAGGCTGGCCCCCGAAAATGAGTTTCGTCTTAATTGAGGGGCATATCGCTGAGCACGACTGCCTCATAAAAATTTTGATTTGAATTGGATTTGAATTGCGTTGCTGGCAAATCTTTGAATTCCCTTCCTCACTCCCTGCCAAACAATAAGCGGCCATGTTTAGGTCTGTTAATAGACTTTGCCTTCCCGGAGACGAAAGGCTTCTTGCCCGAAATATTGATGCCGAGGGACTGGAGCGGGCCAGCTGTCAATCAGAGGGATCCCCGAGAGGGGCGAGGAATTTAATTGAATTTAGAAATTTGACTCACTCTGACAGCTCAATGACGTTTCGGCTGGCTTAGCTGGATTTCATTATAAAGGCATGAGTAAAGGGGAACATATACATATACATATATTCCTGAAGAGTGTGAAGATCTCTGCTTCCACTTTGATCTGTTGGAAATCTGAGTTCACAGACTTAAAGTACTACTTATGAAGGACCCGCAGGACACATTAGAGATAGTGCTCGAGATGTAAAAACCTTTGTAACTTGATAAGACAGACGTTGTCTGCTTTCTTATTTACTATATATTTTTGAAATGTTCATAATATACATATGTATGTTGACAAAAGACAGGCAGACGGGGCAGTTTGGACATCGTGGATCCAGGAATGGTGACACAAAATTTTGGATATAAAACAGAACCTTTTAGAAATTATATTTTAAACTTTAAAGTGTGTAGAAGATCGGCTGTTTTATAATCGGAACCCAAGATCTGACTTTCTATTTTCCTGAATTAAGTATTCCAGATTTGTGTTCTGTCCAAAGAGTGATATAAAAGCAAAACATATTTCTCCAGCATTCCATTACCTGACGATTGGCCACTGGAAAAGCAGCTGCTGATTCGCCCCTCGGCTGGCCTTCAATGGGGTGGGAAATCGACACTGGACTCAGCTGGGGTGAGCAGCAAATAAATAATACATAAAAATCTGCTCGGCAACAAATGAGACCCAAGCGAAACATAATGCAGTTGGCAAAATGTGTGTGCAGGCAGCTGTGCCAACTGCAAAAACTGTCAAGCAAGCAAAGGCGAAGCGGTGTTATTGTTGTTAATTATGCGCCACAAAGGCAACATCAACAAACAGCATTTGCCGGCTGTTTTCGACCCTCAAAATACTCTTTTACATTAAAGACCGATGCATGAGATTGCCAATTCATAGAGACGCCATTGAGTTAAGTGGCAATCAGTCTAGTTGTTGGCTTTAGTTTAGATTGGGTTTGTCGGTTTGTTAAATTAAAATAAAATGCATTTTTCCAAAACTAAAATACTCTTTTATTTAAATAAATATTTCATATAGATTTTTGCTGTATTTTTTCTTATTTAACATAAAGAATGATAAAGAAATATCAGTGATTGACCAAATTTCTTGGGTTTCCCTTGAATATTTTATTATTTTTAAATTGGATATAAATCTAATAGGTTATATTTTCCAATTAATTGAAATAAAATAATATAATATGTGATTTATTTAATTCTTAGAACTAAATAAATGTAAATAGTTTAATTCTTGGGGTTTTGTATGCATAATACGATTTAATTGCATGCCATTATTTCGGTTTATTTTGCAGTAAACCAACTCAAACGCAACCTCTTCCCTAAAAACTTAATATCCTTTTAAAGGGTAAATACAACAACGATGGATGGCGGCGTAGCAGAGAGTATATAGCCTCTGGCAAAGTCCAGACAGAAATCGGAGCAAGGAAATGAGGTCGCGCCTGCGCCGAGTGACTCTAAAGGAGAGCTGAGTTTGGGGGAAATCGCTTCAGTTTAGTTTACATTCGGAAAGGGGCACGTGATCGGCGCAATGGCAGCTAATTGCTGTGTCTCAATTTTCAACTCTCGGCCCGAATTGCTTTTGGGCTTGGTCGTCGTGACTCATTTACAGGCTCAACCGTCGGGGACTGAAGTGGACTCGAGCCGAACGGACCTGGCATATGCTGCATGTCGACCACGTTTGACCCTCGGCCTGGGCCCAAACATTGCGCTGGCCTGGTGCTCACGGGGATTTCAGGGGTTCAGTGGTTCAGCTGGGGTCTGAAGGAGGTCTGATGGAGGTCCGATTCTGGTCATAGTCCGAGCGTTGGCACAATTGGTTCTGTGTCAATGCGGAGAGGTATTAACAATTTGGCAGGCATTTTTGACAAAAATTTATTAGCACAAAGCTGGAATGCCATTAAATGAAGTATAAAATAATAATATAGACACTGAAAACTTTAAAATATATTATAATTTACAAATAATATGTTACTATTTCTATTTTCTTCTCTACTTCTAAATTTTGGTCTCCAGTTTTTATGTGAATATTTATAGCTAAAGTTTTAGGTCTGGAATATTGATTAGAACTGTCGCCAGACGACTGAAAAGCTAGGGTGTGACATGGTTCGATCCCTGAAATTACCCCTTCTTTTATTCGAATTTAACCGTCAGCACATTTTTGTTTCTATAGTTTTTCGTTTTGCTTTTTAGCTGGCTGCGCATTCTATTGTCGTTTGGCTCGCTGGTGTTTATGTGCTTAGTTACTAGGAAAGCTGTTTTCTGGTGGGGTGGGGAGGTTGGACCGAAGTTGAACGAACCGTGGGCAACGAGTTGTTGAGCTGTGGGTGCAGTGCCTCCAACTTAAATACCAACCCATGGAACTACACCTTTCCTTCGATGCAACTCTGGATATACACGCTTTTATCGCTGTTCTGTGTGCTCAGATAAAAAGTGCTGCAGATAAGATATGATTTTTTGTTTATATAAAAGCCCTTGCTTGTCCATCATGAAAATTAAATATTATTTTAGTTTTATTTTTAGAAATGCTATCAGGAGAAGTCTGGGTAAAAATAATAACTCTCTGCAATGTTGCTCTTTTACAGTCGATATCGGAAATCAAAATGCTAATCAATGGCCGTGTGAAAACCCACAAAGAAACGTCTTTTCTGGTGGGAAGACTTCAAGTCCAAGTCAAGAGACAGACCACTTCTCAGCTTCTTATTTGCATTTCTTTACAAATTTTACTCTGCTCTTTTCGCCGACATAATGAACTAATTTCTTAATTATTCACGGAAAGTTTCGACAGGTAACCCGGCACGCCAATGCGCTGGAAGACAGACCCGAAGAAAAGTTGGCCAAGCCATTTTTGCAAGCTTCTGTTTAAGTTGTGTAATTTGCTTGAAAATGATTCAGCAAAACGTTTCCAACGCTTTCCAAACCGCCAGTGCAGAGATCAAATTTCCCAAATGGCGTTAACAATTAACGATGTTCAGGAAAGAAATGGGAAACCGGGAGCGCTATGAAAATGCCTCTCTTATGGGGCAGAGAGAGTGTAACCCTCCGCCATGGCAACCGAGCACAGGTGCAGCCAAGAGATAAACAGCAAAGCGGATGACACCTGTTCCCCCCTCAGAGGTTGGTTCAGCAGCGCGTTGTTTATCACAATAATGACGCGGCTGCTCTCCGAGTAACCCCGACGAGTTGACTTTGGCCCGAAAAGTGGATTGTGAAAAATATAATTTGTTGGCAACTTGCAAGTGCAGTCGACTGTGTAAAATGGAGAACCGTGAGGATGAGGCTTCTAGGGGGTTAGCTTCGGCATCGCCGCTTCGCTCCGTTGACTTTGCTGGGCCTGGGAAAGTGGCAATGAGCCACCGCACCACCTCACCACCGCTACGTAGGAGGAAGTCGCGTAATTGACCTTTTTCGGCTATATTTCTACATGCCACAAAACTAGTTTTCCTTCTGTTTATGGCTGTCAATGGCGCTGGCACGCCCACGCGTACTCGCCGTGTACAGTTTAACAATCGAATTATGGTAATTTCTCTTAGTGTCTCTCCACCCGATTTGCATAACAAAGAGTCCAACAAGTACTCGGCCTCGGTTCTAATAAAAATGTGATACTATTTCCCCGCCGCTGGCCAGGCACAGCCAAAACTAATTACAACCATATGGGGGCACCTTCTGGGATAAAGTAAACACAAACGTTTGCTGGGAACTCAAATGTTTTTCTCTCTCAAAGGGATACGCTTCATTTCGGATGATTTTATGAGCGATTTTGCAAGGCAGCAAGCAGCAATGAATTCCGGCATTTTTTGTTTACCTTTCATAGGAAAAACATTTGCTTAGAATGAGCAAATGGTATGGGAAAATAATTACTCTTACAATAGGTAGTTTTTTTAGGTGATTTTTTAAGCTTCTTCGACGTAATTTCAATTAAGAAAAATCTCTATAAATATAATATAAATTAGGAGAAAGCAGATTCTAAGTATAGTATAGTTACACTTCTTAAAACAAATTATAAATTCTATTTTAAGATAGATTCTGAAATTCAAATACAGCATAGAAGATTTTCATTTGTTTTTCTTTCATTTATTCTCCTTAAGCAATATCTACTGTACTGTATTTGCTCTTGGAATCTGAATGTTTACGTTTTCCCTCCAAAATGTTTCCTTTCCCAATTTATTTTGTTTGAATTTCGCGCTTCATTTGCTTTAACAGAACGCACTCCCATGAGCTAGCGCTCTTCGATCACCATTGTTTGCTTAGTCCCATAGTCAGGGCAGCGATATTCAGTTTCCGGTTCAATAGATCAACGGAGCACCTAAGAGCCGACATCTCTCTGCGGTCACAAAAGTTTCTAATTTGTGTAAAAACGCCGTTTGAGGTAATTGAAATTAGTCCAACAATGCGTGCGCCTGCGTCACGGAAGCACTCAAAGCACGATGACGGAGTGGACTTCAGTGGGGCTTCAGTGGAGCCAGCGGAAATGCAGTGTCAGCCATGCCAAGTTGGGCTTGGGCTTTGAAGCCGCCGCTTGCCATGCGAACAACAAAAAACTCCGGCTTTTTGTGACGGCACGTTCGCTTCCAAATTAACAGCGGCCATTGGCCATTGGCCAGCGGCGGACTTGAAAAGCGCGGACAGCTACTGTAGACCATATTTTCCATAGACAATTGCACTTTGAGGTAATCCGAGAGGCGGCGAAATGACCTCGTTCTTAGCGTTAGTGCTGCGTAAAATGCAATTTACGCAAAAAACTAACACAAAGGTGAGAATGCAAAGCGCTGGCCGAAGAGCAGTAACAACAAACAATTGGCGGATTGCCTTGTAAATACCCTTGACGAGTGACAGTTCTGACTTGGCTTGAAGTCTTGAAATAATTACAAAGTTTAGTTTAGTAGCAATTGGGGTAAACCTCGAATTTGTTACACAAGTTTAAATGAGAAAAAATAAAGATATTTTTATATAAGAATATAAGAAAGATACAATGGAGTATGATGGACTGGCATATATTTCTTATAAATATCTTTATCACTGGCTCATTGTTTCATCTCTGAAAAGATTTCTAATTAAACTTCTAAGATAAACCCTTGGAGATTTGGTTTTTCCATAGAAATTTTCATGATACAATTAAAGTCTGTAATAATAATTTCTTCTTCCAAAGCAATATTATTTCTAAGGCTAAGATAAACTCCCAGGTGATATCAATTAGTGGGCTAGCATCATGTTCATTTCCTTTTAACTGGTCTACCTCACGCACTGCTCCCATTGCTTAAAGTTGCGTTAAATCCAATTAATAATGTCCATTAGCCCAGCAGTGGAAACACGGTCGCCGGGGGTCACCTGAAGCACTCGCTGGTGGGCAAGTGCAGGAGGAGCTTGGGGTCCATGGCATGACGATGTGTCTGTCGGTGCAATCACAAGGTGAATACGGAGAATCGACAGCACCGGAATTCCCAAATGACCGACAAATTTGTCAAACGCCCTGCTCTCGTCGAGTGCCACCATTATCCCAACTATGACAAAGATTCCATTCCGGCTGAAGGCTCGACGGTCATCTTTGCCTCTCTTTTGTTCGCTGCTATTTGTTTGCTTCAAAGTGTTTTTTTTTTACGATCTGCCAGGGGAATGCATCTCGGTGCATTAGGGCAGGGCACTCTGTGTGTTTATCACCGCTGGGCGATACTTCCCACGGTGTGTGGTCCGGCCCGGGCAATTGAAATGTCCGCTGGACATGGGAAATGAGTTATGCGCCCAATATTTCCCGGCGATTTCTTCATTAAGCCGCTTAGCTTGCAGCCAGACCCCATTTCCCTATCGGGTTACCGAATTGCCCCACTAATTCCATCTCGGAGTGGATTTTCCTTGATGAGGCGACTCGTGGCTGCACTTTCTATGGCCTGGGCCCCTGCATTTCCTCAACCGCAAGACACTCCAGCGAACAGTCGTCACCTTTTGCCCGTAAAACGAAACTTTTGTGTCAATGCCTTCTTTGCCGTTTCTTTTTTGGTCGATTTTATTGGTAACGCTGCTGCTGCTTTTTGGCTCTGTTTGTCTGTTTCTGTTTCTGGCTTTGGCTTTAGCTTGGCTTGGCCTGACCCCTGCGACGCCAGCGGCAATGGCGATGGCGTTGGCGCTGGCAGCTTGTTGCTCCAATTTCCCATTGCTGCTTATTTTATTTTTTTTGTTTATTAAACGTCCCTCCCCTCCACTGGAATAAAATAAGTAAAAATGTGAAATAAAAAGGAAATTGATCTCAGTAAAAATATTCCTAGAAATCTTGATAAAATATCTTGCCTATAATTTTCCTCCTTATTTTCGATTTCCATAAATTCTTTATAAAGATCACAGATACCTTCCACTGTTTCCCAAAATTTTCTTATTATTTATATATATTTTTTTTAGCTTTCTTTCGCAGTGTATCTGTCTCAAATATCTGAGTTCTCCTTCAAACGTGCTTTTGCTGAAGCCAAGAGTACTTTTCTGCAGTGTTAGCATATTTTTGATATATATTCAGATATAGTAAACATTTATGCTTAGAGATTTGGGGAAGAGCGCGCCATTTATCAAAGAATAGATGGATGGATGCACATAAAAATCCATTATCTAGCTCATACATCGTGCAATCTGCAAACAAGAATAGATAGGTAACAAGCTCACTCTTCTGGAATTTTGAAATAACCAGCAAAATGAATGAAAATGCAATGCATTCCACACTCGACCCCATATTTCATATGGTGCTTATCTCTTGGATCGTTTCGGAACCCAGAACCCAGAAGAGTAAAACCGAACCCAACTCTCGAGCATGCAGTTGTCATTTGGGCATTGGAACAATTCACCTTTTGTCCGCATTCCGGGGGTTGTTCTCTCCGCCAGGATCGAGGTCTGCAGGAGGGGTTGATTGCTCCGATTGCACCGCCCGCGCACTCAGCCGCACATTTGTATTAGGGTCATATTTCACTTGTAGGGCTTCCAGCGAAGTTTCATTTTAATTTTATTGTTTGTCGCTGCTGTCCCCCATTCGAGTTTTGCCCATTGTTTTGTTTGCTTGTTTTTGCCGTAGTGCCCGGGAGTCCATTATTCTAACCAGAGCCACCCTTCTGCGGTAGAATATGTATATATTTTCAGGCATTTCTTTTCCATACTCCCTTATTCCCCCCTTTCCCATCAGCTTTTCGGGGGTTTCGTGATTTTATTTTGGTTTAGCTGCTAAAAATAGTGGCACTAGTGGTAATAAAGCGAAATATGTTACCCTGTTAATGGGTTTTACGGCCCCGGGGCTTCACCCCGAGATCTTGTCACCGGGTTTCCGCTTTGGGTCCTATCAAATATTATGTCATGCCGAATGAGTGTGCCTTCCCAGAGCAATATGTTCAGTTTTGTGGGCTTGCAACACAAAGCCAATCGATTAGATTGTGAGAGACTGATAGTTGGTTATATTCGAAATTTATGGGAGTGCTTTAACAATGAGATTTTTTGCTAAAATTAATTAAAACCACAAGTGACCTAGCAGAGGGTGTGGAAAGATACTTGAGTTTCTTTACTTTTCTAATAAATATTTTAGCCAAACCAAAGTAAAGAAGGTATTAATTAATTCAATCTTTAAATATCTGTATATAAAGTCTTACAAAATTGACAGTCTGTGCTTTCTTCTCCCCTTTTTTGGCCATGTTTGCTTTATTATTTGTTGTGGCTCACTCTCTGTTTTTGTTTAGACTGTTGTGCCATATTGGGCATTTGGCCAGTGTTAGTGTCAAGTCAAGCGCTGGTTTCAATTTCAGCGAAAACGCGGCGAAACTAGTTTAAGACCATATTTTCTGCTGTGATTGCAATATTTTTTCCAAAGTGTTTCAGCTTTCAGTTTGCACAGCAAACGCCAAGACGAGGCCAGACGCAAGGAGAATAGGTTTGAGTCTCAGTCTCAGTCGCAGTCTGAGTCTGTGGCTAAGTGTGAATTTGCTCACCTCATATTTGTTATTTTTTCGTTCGTTTTCTGCATTCCGGGAATCGCTTTTCGGTTTGGTTACCTTCCCAATCCGTGCCTGTTATTCCTGCCACCAGTGTTGCCAGCGATCCCTGCTGGTCGCCACAAATCAGGCGCGAGTACGTGCCGGGCATCGATAACCGGCGAGGAACAACTGCAGCCGGGCACGTCCCGATGGTCAGCACTTTATCGACTTCTTTTCGAAAATTTCCCTTTATGAGCGACGGCCTCATCATTATGCATTCCGAGTGGCGGAGGATGAGGATCGCAGGGCAGCTAATAAGCGTTTTAGCACAGAAGCCACGTACGCGGCTTCATAGAGTTATTAGTGCCCTACATGGAGCTGCTTGGTTGGGGAACCCGTTTGCGGTCGCTATATTTATTATATATCATGTAAGTGCATATTCCGATGAGGTCCAAACAGCGGCGAAATTTCTCATGGGCTCATTGGAGGAGAACGGTTGGAGGAATGGTCAAACCCCAAACAGTTGGGGTCACGGGTTGCCGGCGGATGAGGGCGGAATTAATTTGCAAAAAAGAATTTAAGATCATATTAAATCTATATAATTTCCCAGAGATAAACTATCACAGGCCCTGCAGCGCCGTCATAATTGAAACAGGGAATTGGGAGGAGTTTTCTGAAATATTTTTGAAGTACTATATGTAAACATTTTGAAGATACATTCTATAAATTATATTAAGTTTTCGATTTAAGTTTTAAGTTTAGAGATTCGTATTATTAATACAAAACTAGCATTTATTAAGATCAAAGGAAAATGCTAAAAATCGACACTTAGGGGCGATGCCTTCTTCTATAATTCCAGCCCCACTTGGTAGTCATTCCGTCTGGCCAGTTGGATAATTGAAACCGTGATGAATAGGCAGCGAGTGTTAATAAGCATCTCGGCCGTCTTGCATTCGACTGTTCATGTCATTGGACATTCCCTCGTCTCCACTCCGTACGTTCCACTGTATTTAATCAATGCGAGGCCTTGGCTGCTGCAGCTTCCCCCCATCAACAGGTAGTAAAACGCCGAGACGTGCCCCATCAATACGAATCCATCTGCATCTGTCTAAGTATCTGTATATTTTTCCGTTTCTCTTTCTTTTTCTGCAAAATATACTCCGGCTATATCGTTCGATTCGTGCATGAAGGAATGGTTGAATGAGTGGAGTGAATGTGTCTTCAGGCCAAATCAAGATCAAGGTTCCTCACTCGAAGCATTTATAAATATTAGTCATAGAGTTCTTTTCTAAAAAAAGAATAATTAATAGCAGAATTAATGGTGGCATTTAAAGATTATTTTATGGGAAAATGTCGAGATATTCTTGCAATATTTATGGTTATTTTATTGAAAGTCTTTTAAATTCTTATATATATTTTGTAATTAAATAGTTACATGTAGCTTAGTAGCTGCTATCTTAGAAAACCTACTCCTTTGGCTCACAAATTTCAGACTTTGAGTGGAGTGTCAGGAGCTTTGAGGCCGCAAAAATAAACTCAATCCGATCTGAGCTCAAATGTATCTGCAAGAGAGTGGCCAAAAGAGAGGCGCAACCAACAGATACATACCTTGCTGGGAGCCGTTCTGGAAATACTGGTTTTACCTCAAGCCGCCATCCAGCCAGCCAACAAGCCAAGTTCGTTACAAAGATTTGCTTTCATTTTTCCGTTAAAAAATGCCTCAGTATGGGTGAGTATCTGAGCTCGGCTGCCCGAGTATCTGAGAGATATCTGAGAGCCACGCGAGAACTGCAGCGTCGGCGTCAAGGTGAGTTATCTGGATACCTGTATCGCCGACAGAGCGGGAGAGTATCCACCTTTCCAGGTGTACGTGTGTGTGTGAGCACAGGTAGCGGCGCGGGAATTCAGCCCGCTGCTCTCATCATCGTGGCTTGGGTTTTTCGGGCCCTGCTTCATCTGTTGATTCTTTCCTACTTCCATGATAATCCACTGGCCTTAGAACCGACCCATACACACCTGAGGAGGAGAGTGCTGGCAGCGGCAGCTGCAGCTGCGCAGGTAGCCAGAAGAGGTTATTTGATTACTCAACCATTTTTTTTCTTTATTTTTGCTGATTTTATTCTGTGTGCCCTCCTCGCTTCCTCTGGATTCCCGGCCCAGAGCCACATGGTGCCGGTGAAACCTCACGTCGGCATGTCCGGCACAAATTTCTTGCCATTTTTTTTTCTGCAGGAATCCAAGCTGAAACTCGAAAAATAAAAAGACATCTGTTGTCGTTGTCGGCTCGATTTTTTCTGTTGTGCATTTCCAAAAGGTACTTCTTACGATACCAAGAAATTTGTTGGTTTTTTGAATATTTTCTACACACTGAAGGCTTCCATAGAAGTTGCTGCACTTGAGGATGCATTTAATTGATTTGAAATTTGAATATTTGATGGGCCCTTGACATATATTTCCACGCTGATCCCTTTGAATTGTTTTCAGCTTTGGAAGAGAAAGACTCTTGAGGGCCGCCTCAAGCTGCCTTACGGTTTGCGGGCTTTCAAACTGTGGATATATTTGGAGAGTCAATTGAAATGTAATTTCTGGAGAAGCATTTTTGAACTCTTATACATTTTCGTTGAAATTCTGTTTAGGAAAAAAGAAAATAAGTTTAAATAAGACAATAAATATTTTATACATACACATTGATCTGCAAACAGCAGCTGCAACGCATCCATCTGGACCGAAGGGCATATCCTTAGGTGCTCCATGCAAATCTAAACTCATTTCTCAGCAATCAGATAAAAATACAGCTGGTGAGTGGGACTGCAACTGCAGCTGCACCTGCTCCACCGATAGATACACAATTTCGCCTCCATCCCACAGCCGTTTACCCATCGAATCGCTCCAATTTCGTTCATTGGCTTGTGCCGCAATCGATTTGTTCAAACCAAACGAATCCAAAGGCAAGCGTAACCTACTTTCCGCTGATAAGATAATGACGCTTTTCCTCCGTTTCCAATTTACAGTAGCGCTCGCCGACGCCCCAGTCAATGACTTACACTCAGCTCTCTGTGTGTGTGCCTATGTACAGCAGATACGATGAACACTGTGTGTGCCGCCTGGTGTGCTTCATATAAATTTCAGTAAACGGGGCTCCACAGATCTTACACTGTCTGTCACAGATGTCTGGCTCCAGTCCACCTTCAAAAAAACATAAAAATTTTCCCGCTGGATCGCTTATCGCGCCCACCAGTGATTAACACAGAATTTAATTCGATTTTATTATGTTTTTTATTGAAACACAATAATTGTGTTTGTGTGGCTTTTCGTTTGTTGTAAATTATACAATTATTTCAAATACGCTCTATATATAAATAATGTTGTTCAGCTTTTTGCTGTTGGTTCTCCCCTTGGCAGGTAAAAAATGTCCGTCTTGGAGCCTTAAGTATTAATACGGAAAACGTCTTACAAAAATAGATATCGCATTGATTTATTGAACATTATACTCTTACATCGATATGTCTCAATATATTTATTTATTTATATATATTTTATGAATACAGCTGCACACGCGTTACTTTCTAGTTACAGGAAGAGCTGATATCTCCCGCGATTCGATATAGTTTAAATAAGGTTATGCTGTTTTATACATGAACTAAAAGACAACCCTAAGAACTTATGGTACGCTAATTGATTGATTACATGTCTACATAGATGACGGTTAAACTTAGCTTATATATTACCGACTTGTCTTATCGATTTGAGTTCTCCCTTGATTTGAAGTTAATTTCTGTTACCTCCGAATAAAGTTCTGTCTTGTCTAGGCCCTAGCGCGATATAATTTTCCATATTATACTGTGTAATGCCCTTTTAAACATTTTTTTAAACGTAAATCGTAAAGTAAGCTACTAACTATTGTTGGGAATATGCATCGATATGCATTGAAAAATGCATATTTGTTTTTCTAGGAATATTTCGTTTGCGGATATTCGGATTTTGATATTGGTCGTAATTGTTTATTTGTGTATATGTCGAAGCAATAACAATTCTGCTGGCGTTTGTGATTTGTTCGCAGTTGCTTAGCTACACTAGTTTTAGGTATAAATTATATAGTTCGTTTACGTAAGATCAAGATCACTTTTTGCATTTACAAAACAAAAACAGAGACGTGTCCCCCTAGCCCTTGCAATACTCCTCGACAAAAATATATTTATATATTTATATAATAATATATAGTTACCTATATATATCTCTTGAAGCGACTTTGGGTCCGGCTAGGCCGTCGCCTTGTCCGGCACAATCAACATCCGTACAACTCTTAGCATATAAAAAGTCTTTTCAATTTCTACGTCATCGTCTGGCTTACCACAGCTGGAACAGTCGCCTAGATGCGCCAGCCCTGATCGTCGTCCACATTGGAATCGGTGTCCGAGGGCTCCTCGCCGTACATGTCGGCCAGTTTGCGGAAGCGGGGTCCAAAGTTGGACAGGTAGTCGAAGTTGAGATCGCCGTCGTCGGTGCAGGACGCCAGGCTGGACAAGCTGCCGTCTGAGTTACCGTCGCCCTCGTAAGCGTAGTGGCGCACATCGTCCACGGTGAAGGCGCCAACATCCCGGTCGCAATTCTCCTTCTTGTCGCCCAGGAAGTCGGCTATGTCGGGTATATCGTTGGGATCCCGCATGCTGGATTGTAACGTATGCGCATCCTTGTAGAGCTTCTCTTCGTAGAACGGCTGCGTGCGAAGTACATTCAGATCGTAATCTGTGTCCCGCTCGCCGCCGCCCTCGTCCTCATAGTTGATAATCGTCTCGCGAATGTCGTCGATATCCTTCTCATGCCAGCCGTTCTTCTGCTTCTTCTGCACCACCACGGCCAGCAGGATGATCAGCAGCAGCGCCAGGCAGACAATGATTGCGATGATGAAGTTGCGATCGATGCCAAAGCTGAAGGCAACCGCAATGGACTGCTGGCACCCGCTGTCGATATTGCGGAAAACGGAGGGCATACCCAAGTTGTAGGTTTTGTCGTTGATCGTCAGGTTGCGGATGCACCCAAAGAATCCCTTCTGGCTGGGCACATGGGTCCAGTTGAGCTGCCGTCCCAGTTGATTCAGGTCCACCGGAGTGCCGCCCAGCTGCAGGGGGGCGTTCACGTTCAGGAATTCATTGGGTCCCACCGGGGCGCCCAGAGTCTGGCAGGTGGACAGCCGGCAGTTGTTCACAGTCATCTCGATATTGGTGCGCTGCAGGATAATGTCCAGTTGGTATGTGTGGTCTGCCAGCATCTTGATGTGGTGATGCCGAATGCGCATTCCCCCAGAGCCGTAGTCCACAGTCAACACCGGATAGCCATCGTCCAGCTCCAGAGCCAGGAAGTCAGTGAGTGGCAGCAGCGGGTTGTAGTTCAGCGGCCCCAAGTACATGATGAGACCCTGGTCAATCTGAGGAGCGATCTCTAAGCTGATCCTCGTGTTGTCGCAGGCGGAGACGGGCTCGTAGAAGGCATATCCAGAGCCATAGAAGGCCACGGAGACGAGTTCGCAGTGTGGCCCGGTGAATCCATCGACGCAGTCGCAGACATCGTTCTCGCCAAATCGCGGCGTGCCACCGTTTAAGCAGTGGCTGATTAATGGAGCCTCGCATGTGCACTCCGCCTGCACAAAGGCATTCACACCCACAAACGATGTGATATTGGAATAAATCATGTACGGCACAGAGCTCTTGTGCAGCTCATTGGTGCAGGAGGCCTCACACTTGAACCGCTCGATCAGGCACTCGTCGATGTTCACCATCAGCATCTGCAGATCCAGTTCGTTCTCCAAATGCTGCTGGTTCTGGGCCACGATTCCGTTGAGCTTCTCGGGCGCGTAGTAGGGCGAGCCGTGAGCGGAGAAGCGCACGTCCAGAGTGTTGTTTTCGTTTTGTAGAACAGTGAAGACGTCTACGTTGGACACGGAGGTGTTGAAAAGCTTGGCCAGCGAGAGCTGCAGGCGATCCTTAATGGAGAGAGAATCCGGCTCAAAGTCACGAGGCACACCGATAAACTCCTCCTTGGTCACATTGATGAAGCGAATGCTGCCGCTCTTGTCAACCGCCTCCTCTGGCAGCTCTCGAACCACCACCGTAACATCTGCATCCACGATATTTCTCATAAAATTCGGCGACTCCTCGGTGACGGTAAACTGAAGATTGTATTCTCCCTCGCCGGTGTGCTGCAGCATAGTGATCATTCCGGTGCTGGGATTCAGTCGGAACTGCTGGTGCTCTTGGCCATCCTTCCATTCGAAGTTCTTGTCCGGCAGATCCCAGTCATCCAGATCGTCAACAAAAACACGGCCAATGTCCGTGTCCGGCGCTTCTCCTCGATAATTGTAGACAAAGATGCGCGAAGAGCCCTCAGTCATGGCATTATCGTTGACATCGCCAATCACCAGGTGCAGAATACTGACCGCACTCTGCCGCGGGACGCCAGAATCGCTGATTCGGATGGGGATGTAGTACTCCTTCTGCTGCTCTCGATCGAACTGGACGTTGGCATGCAAATACTCTCCGTCAATGCTAAACTTCGTCTTGATATCCGTCGAGGCCTCGCTGTCGATGCCAAATGTAAAATCACTGGCACCCGGAGTGTCGTCGTAGTCATTGGCCTCCAGCTTAACAATGTTGCCGGGATTGCGGTTCTCCTGCCATATTACGGGCATTTCGTTGATCAGGAACGGCGCATTGTCGTTGATATCCTTCAGGGTGATGGTGACCTCCTTCACAGTGCTGACCGTGCTTCCCACGCCGTCCTCATCGTTGGCTTTGATCAGCACCTGCCAGTACTTTTGGCCGTGCGGCGGATCGCGATCCAGCGTCTTGACCAATCGCAGGCAGCCGCTATTGTCGATGGTCCACCGGTTGGCTTCGTTTTGATGGATGGAATAAACAATATGCTGATCTGCGGTGCGGTCCTTGATGTCTGGATCGTAGGCTTCTACTGTTAGGATGCAGTTGTCGTAGGTGGTCTCTTCCTGGATGGTGATGCTGTAGTTTTCCTTGAAGACCGGTGGATTATCGTTAACATCCTCGATCTTTATCACCACCGTGGCGTAGTCGTCGTAGATGCCATCAAATGCCCGCACCTTCAGCTCGTACTCGGTGATCGTTTCGTAGTCCAGCTTCTGGTTGACAGTAATTTTACCAGTCTTCAGGCCAATCTTAAAGGCGTCGCCAACGTTGCCGCTCTCGATGCTGTACAGAATCTGCGAGGCATTGTCCTCGTCCTCGGCCTTAACCTCGATCACCTCGGTGTTGGTATTGGCATCCTCCAGCAGCCTGTCTGCCAGATACTTGTCCTTCTGGAAGTGCGGCTTGTGGTCGTTCTTGTCGCCGATGGCTATGCGGAACACCTGATGGCCACGGTTCGGCTCGCCATTAGTGAACAGGCTCGAGGGGGAGTTGTCGCTGGCAATAACTTTAACGTTGTAGAAGTCACGCTCCTCGCGATCGAAGGTGGTGAGTGCGGTGATGTTGCCGGTGTTAGGATCGATAGTGAAGTACTCTCGGTTGTCCGCAAGCTCGAAGGAGACAATATTATTGGCAGCGGTACCGTCCATGTCGAAGGCACGCACCTGCATAACGGGTGTGCCCGACGGTTCGTTCTCCAGAATCGTGCCCGATTTCACCTCCGTAAAGTAGGGAATATTATCGTTGACATCCTCCACCCGAATCTTGATCTGATGCTCGGTTCCCAGCTCGTGTGTGTTGCGCGCAATCATGGTCAGCGTGTAGTCAGTGATGGCCTCGTAGTCCAGTTGCTTGCCCAGGCTAATGGTTACCTCGTTGCCGATCTGGTTGAATACGAACGTATTCTTGCTGTTGGTTTGCTCCGTTCGGCCGGTGTTGAGTTCGAAGATAACTTCCGGCTTATCCGGCATGTTGGAAACTGCCCGCAGCGTGGCTATCGGCTGTGAGAAGTTGATTAAATTCTCCTTTAGATAAATGGGCGTGTCGATGGGATCCACAAAGGACGGCGGCTTGATCGAGGACTCCACAACTCGGATTCGTACTTCAATCTGTGCATCCTGTGGCGGATCGGGCACAATATTGTAGGCCCGCACGATTATAGCATAAGACTGGCCGGGACGCTTGTCAATGGGGCGCTTTAGATAGATAATGCCCGACTCCTTGTCGATTTTAAAGTACTGAAAGTCGCGCTCCCTCAGGATCTCGTACTCAACGATACTGTTGTTTCCGTCGTCAAAGTCGCTGGCACTAATGGACATCACCACCGAATCGGGCTGTAAATATAAGGTAAAAGGTAAGGTGACAGAGCAAATAGGGGGCAGATTCCAAATTCCCTCCGCCAGCCCGACTTTCCTGCAGGTTTGCCCAAATCAGGAATCCGCACATTTTCCGTGCACAACAAAACCAAATCTCTTTTCGTTAAATGCTACAAGTGCAAAGGCCTAAACCGAACTGAAACCTTTTTGCCGGAAAACTGACTGCAGAAAAAGCTTGGCTAAAAATAACAACCGAAGCTAGTATTACAAAAAGGCGGAATTAATTACCCTCCTGGTTATATCTTTAGATCTTTAATTAGATTACAAATTGATGTATTTATTTTAAGACATTTGCTACATTAATATGAATTTTATTTCAAGAAAAGTAGGGAAAATTTAGGCGAATCCCAGAATGATATTTAAATGAATTCAGATTCATAGCTTTCTATTCGCAAATTTAACTTGCAATCTCAATGAGTGAATAATAATTAATTAAAACAGATTAACATTTTTTAATTAAACTGGAATCTATATGTATTTTGAATATTCTTTAATATTAACATTAAATTAAAATTTAACTTGTTGGTCAAAAATTCTATATACTTTTACCTATTTTTACCTAAAAATACTTTTCCTGCTCTTCTCTGCTAAGCTGTTTGGCTGCACTTTGTTATTCGTCTTGACGACAAGTATTTCCAGTCGCCTACATGGTAATGGCGTAAAAGAAAAAGCGGCCCTGGGCGTAGGAAAGGGTTTCAAGGTTTTCAGTGCAGAGAGCTCGGCGAGCAATGAACCCAAAACCCGTCTTAGAGAGCCTCGGCCCTCCTACGCCAAGCGAAAAACTAGTTCCGCCCATGAAGAGGTTCGCCTGTGGTTAATTAAAGCTGCCAGCGACTTAAGGACTTGCGACAGTTGGGGGCCTACGCTTTATTGACACGGCCAGGTGGGCGGAGGGTGGAGGTTAATAGTGGCAATGACCCATAAAATGCCAATATACTCAGGAAAAAATGCTCGAAAAATCATCAAAAATTCAGCTTAAAGAAAAATACAAAGAAATGCGTATGAAAAAGGCAAACAACAAGCAAGAAGCATATTTTCTCTGAGTGCATAAAGCCAATTAAATTAGGTGCAATGACATCACGGAATATGGAGCCCAAGCCCAGCGAAATAACGCCACTCCTGCACCAGTCCACTGCCTTGGCCAAACCGCAGTAATCCGGGTCCGCGAATTTGGCCCGCAGGAACGGACAGAGTCGGCCAACTGCCACATAGGTGTGGGACTCAGCTTACCTGGGCATTTTCCGACATGGACTCGTCGTAGCGAGCCTTATTAAAGGCCGGTGCATTGTCGTTGATATCCTCAATGGTGACGTTGAAGGTGCACACGTCGTCCAGCGGCGGCAGGCCGTTATCCGTGGCCTGGACAGTGACGAAGACAAACTTCTCGTGGATGGGCTCGTCCCGGTCGAAGGTGTGTGTGGTGGTAATCGTGCCGAAGCTGGGATTTATGAAGAACTTGGGGCGCTCGAACGGCGACTGCACGATACTGTAGCGGATGACCTGGTCGGGATCGGGGTCGACTGCCTGCACGGTGAAGACGTATGTGCTTTCAGGCTGCTCCTCCTTCACTTTCGGCGCGTAGCCGGCACAGTTCTTGAAGGCGGGCTTGCGATTGTCGCCGGAGTAAGACTTGTCCGGCGCGGATTGAAGTGCGAGGGCGGGAGACAGGAAGCCGAGCACCACGATGCTGGCCAGGAGCAGTCTCGCGGATACGTGTGCCTGTCGGCATTTCCGCTTGTGCTGCTGGTGTGTCTGTTGCTGGGCGGGATTACGATGTGAATTAGGGGTCGGTTTCGCCGACATGATGCTGCTGCAGTCGCTTCCGGACGATCGCTGGACTTTAGTGGAAACTGCGACTAGCGACGAAGCGCCATCTCTCCGCCGGAGCACTTTGGAGCACTTCTTTATGAATCACCCAGTATTGTCCGCTCACTCACACGAACGCACTAACGATCGCCGCTCCACACCTTTAGCTGCTCCAACTTTGACTCCACCGCAGAGAGTATGTGTGTCCGTGGAACTATCGCGCCGTTTGTTTGCACTGCATTCTCATGGCAACGCCGGATTATCAATAACACATCGAAGTTCCAGCAATCAAACCCCTAAATATAACAAATAATGCTGTACAGTGCGCGCCTTGACTGTAGTACTTCCGATTTGGCTGCAGCTGCCCCGCTACTTCGTTTTGGTTCACTTTTATCTTTCACTCGTCCGCTTTGGCACTCTCCTTCGCCTCTCTTTCTCGGTCGCGTCGCAAACAGGTAATTCCAGGTAAAAAAGTGGTTACACGCACACTACTAGATTAAGCCTCAGTCTTTTGCGTTGGTATTTGTGTTACCAAAACTGTTGGTAAAAAGGCACTTTTCGTAGGTATTTCGTTTGCACTTTTTGGGTGCATAAACAAATGGAAAATAAATATTCTATTTGAGTTAGCTTTAGCCGATTCGAACGAAACGAAGCTGACAATATTTGGAATGCGCGATCGACCGCTTAATTCGAAAATTTGCACTTTGACTTTTTCGCGCACTTGGCGCAGTTCACTAACTATTGTTTAGTAATTCGCAATTTGGCTTTTGCGTCTGTTTCTACGATTTCTTGGGAAAGAGACAACGTTTGAGGAGGAAAACTGTTGGCGGCGGATGAAAAACGAATGAACGATGAAAACATCGATGCATCGAGCATTGCGAACACCGATGTTTTTGCTGATATCGATGAATCCATCGAAGTTTTCCCATCACTAGGAGCACAAGCAAATGCTCTCTCAATAACCGGTTGCCCAATAACCGCTTCGGAATTCATGCCCACCTTTCTCCCCATACAAGAATACCCTCGATAACCGCTTCGGAATTCATGCCCACCTTTCTTTTCCCGATTGGGCTTCGTGCCCTGAAATCATCGAACATCGATGTTTTTACCGATGTTTTTGTTGATATCGATTTTTTCACATCACTAGGAGTGTCGTCAATCCTCTCTCAATAACCGGTTGGGAGAGCATGCCCTCAATAACCGCTTCGGAAATCATGCCCACTTTTTTCCCGATTGGGAAAATCATCGATGCATCCAACATCGATCACTTACGATTGCGATATGTGAGCGCAGGTCACTTTGTTTAACGCGCGCCACTCGGTATATTCCAAACATCCCGCTTCGGCCACACAGATAGTTCGGAGCTGCCAGATTGCCGAACAATTTGTACTGCTAATTGGATACGTTTCAGCAAAATGTCGTCGGGGGGCGCTCCTAACGAAGACAGAGCAGATGTAAGTAAAATGTAAATTGAGTGCAAAGTTTGAGCTTGCGTCACTTGCCGGCGGCGGCATTCTGGTGCTCCAACACAAACTCCTTTTGGTGTCCATAGGTGGCGGATTGCTTTTAAAAGAGGAAATGAACATTGAGGAAATAAAAATACAAAGAAAAAATTAAGAACTCGTCGTGGTTTCTTTTGTAATTTATTTTATTTGCTTGTGGCTTCTTTTTGTAATGTCATGCATAAAAATAATGGTGTTGTTTTGTTTGTTTAAAAAATAAAGCACAAACATTTCACTTTATTTTTTCAATGGTTCCGATTTTTCAAACACTTTTTTTTAATAGATCCAAAGGTCAAGTACCCCCAAACCAAGTAAAAACATTAGTAAATTCGTTTTTTAGCATTTATAAACTTAATTTAGTTTGATTTAGTGCCTTAGTTAGAAAATAAATAAAGTATAAATATTTTCTCCGTGATACCTTTTCCCACCGTTCCGTTCTTAGTGCTTAGTAATTTTGAATTGGCTATCGAATACAGATTCATCGGTATCCGACCAATGAAGAAGAAATTATCGAACAATAAATCGCCATCCCTGGTCTTGTTTTTCTTTCACGAATCGTCATCGTTTTTTGGCCCATTAATTGCAGAGAAAAAACTTACAATTTGCTGCACAGCCAGGAAAACGCGTAACGAACGGCAAAAGCGACACCGCAGGACCCCACAAAGACCTCCACACACCAATTCCGATCTGCGCCACACCCGTGAAGCAAGGAATAACAAGGAGCTCTTAGCAAGACACACAGCCAAACCACTGCCCCTGCCCTGGTTTCGTGAATCACCAGTGAGAGAAGCACCAGCAATATGGAACAGACGCAGATCACCGATGCGGAGAAGGTGCGCATTGTCTCGGACTTCATCCTGCACGCCCCGCCCGGCGAGTTCAACGAGGTGTTTAACGATGTGCGCGAGCTGCTCAAGAACGACACTCTGCTGAAGGACGGGGCCAGCCACGCCTTCTCACAGTACAACAAGGACCAGCTGACTCCGGTCCGCATCGAGGGCAGTGAGCACAACGCGATCATTTCGGAGTACAACGATCTGGGTAAGCGGTGCCCATAAATGGACATAACTGACAATGAGTCACGACCCTACGCATCAACGCACAAATATGTGGGGTTTCGTTGATATCTCCGGTGGGTCGATTAAGGCTTTCGTTACTGATAAGCCAACTGCATTTCAGGCAACGGTCGCTTCTACGATCCGCGAACAAAGCAGGCCTTTAAATACGACCACCTACGAAAAGAGGCCGCCGAATACCAGGATGTGGAGGCCGATGCCAATGCGGAGCCATGGAGAGCCGCCCTGGATCTGGAGACGCTAGCCTACACTGCCAGTCACTATAGACACGGGGTAAGTTGAAACGTGGACTTTCTTGTGTATCTCCATTTCTAATGCATTCGCTTCGCAGGTTAGCTCTGTCTTCGGTAAATCGCAGGGCAACCAGATAACCCTAACTATTTGCATCGAAGACCACCAGTTCCAGCCGAAGAACTACTGGAACGGCCGATGGCGGTCACAGTGGCACGTCAGCTTCCAGGCGGGCAGTGGCTCCGCCGAGCTGAAGGGCGTGCTGAAGGTGCAAGTGCACTACTACGAAGATGGAAACGTGCAGCTGGTGTCCTCGAAGGAGTGTCGTGAGAGCGTGGTGGTCACCAGCGAGCAGCAGTTGGCCAAGGAAGTGATTCGTCTAATCGAGGAGGCCGAGAACGAGTACCAACTGGCCATTTCTGAGAATTATCAGACGATGTCAGATACGACCTTTAAGGCCATGCGCCGTCAGCTCCCAATCACAAGGACCAAGATCGACTGGAGCAAAATCGTCTCGTACAGCATTGGCAAGGAGCTAAAGACGCAATAAGACCAGGAGGTGCAAGCGGAAGCGGAGGGGACACAGTCGACAAAGCGGCCCAACAGTCTTCCACTTGCCATGGACAAGCGAGCATAGGAACCGATCAGCAGCATTAACATAAACATAAAATCCAAACCGAAAGAGCAGCAGTTCGAATAGGGGCGGGCTGGCGCCCGCACAAATTGAATGTCTGTAACTTGCTATATACATACGAACCTAAACATACATATATATATATATACAGCGTGTATTTATACTGTGTTATTGAAAGATGAAAGTGCATATACATTACTACATACATATATATTAACTACGATCGGAGAGGATTAGATTGCATGCATTTGGATAATTATAGCCGTTGCCTGACGGTGAATGATTGCTCCTGCCTCGTTCGAGTTCGAGACACCATCGATCGCCACCAATTGTCGCCTTTATCGTTTAAGAAGAGCATTAAACGCGGTTTTTATCATGTACTTTCACCTATGTATGTATTTTTCTAATTTTAAACAAACCCCACACAAACACACACGACATCAGCAGGACAAGCCTCGGACCCGAAGGCGTCTGGACCACTTTAAGCAGTATAATTATTAGAATCCCATCAAGTTTTCTGCTTTCCCGATTGTGCACTGCCACCTGGCAAGAGCAATAATATTACCTAAGCTAAGACCCAGAGCATTTTAACCAGCGCTCCGTTGAGAAACACCGTTCACTTCAATAACAAAAGACTTTGATTTTATAAAAAAAAACAATAAATTTGTAATTAAAATAACAACTATACAACACTTAAGATTGCTTGAATTAGTCAAATTTAATGAGAATAAACTAATTGAATCGAATATTGTCACTTATATGACTGCGTTTCAGCCTGTTCGCTATTAAACTGATTTGTTTCGTGTGGCGTTGGATGACTGCTCAGACTTTCGTTTAGATCGCTGGATTGTGTATCGGATTTCTTGAGCAGAAAGCGCTTTTCGGGATTCAGTTTCGTTTCCAGCTCGAGGCGATCTATGAGCCAGCCCTTGTCCTGCTGATGGGAGGCCCAGAAGTAGAGTGTTCCTGCGGAGTGGGAATTTGATTTGTAAGTATTAATTTTGGGCTGAACCTCTGGGCCCTACCTTTATCCTTGCTGCCTCGCACTGAAACTTCAAACTGGGCTATCTCCGCATTGCAGTTGTTGTTGGGATTGCCCAGGTCGATGCCCGAATCCTTGATGGGTTCTCCCAGCAGCGCCACAGCCCCGCGGTGGCTGCGCAGTCCTTTAAGTGCCAGCTTGTAGTAGTCGCACGACTTGACCCGATCCTCCATTTTCCAGCGCATGTACATCACGGCGGATATGGAGGCAACGGCACCGTAGACGCATATGTTGCCGAGTGTACGGTTCGAGGGCATTCTCAGTCCCACCATTTTGCTGCTATGTTATTTAAATTCTCGGTTTTCTTGTGTAATATTTATTGTTGCCGGTCTAATTGGAGGTGACCGCCGGTCGATAACTGAATCATACCAAAGAGTACCCCAAATATTTGTATCTACTCCCGCCCACCTATATTCTTATTTTATTAAATTTGTTAACATAAACATGAGTAAAAACCTAGTTCGTTGAGTATCTATTATATTATTTAAAACTCCAGTATGCTTCAAAAGACCTATTTTTCCCAAACAATAATATTTTGATGTTTTGTTTTGATAAATCAGCTGTTAGAAAAGGTGTAACCGTATTTCCGGATTGCCCTGCAGCTGCCGCATTTCCAATTGGCAGATTATACAACAAAACACGAAATTTGTAAATATTTTAATTATTGAATAATTATCAATTGAGGATTCGGGCAAGGCGCATCAAAACACAAAAAACATGAGCAACCTGGCGGCGGCACTTGGCCTGTTCAGGCAGCGTTTGATGGCACCGGCGCTGGCCACTTCGGCACGTTGTTATGCTGTGAAACCGGCGGCACCAGGTTAGTATTTATTTCGCTTAAAATGCTTGGCCGAATATATGTAATTATAATTCTTTTCACAGCGGGCAAGAAGAAAAAGCTTGGCAAGCTGGGGCCCATCATGGAGAAGAAGGTTATTCCCGTGGAAACGGACGCCAACAAGCTGGTGAACTATGTGTGCGGCAGCAACTACCTGAAAACGGGAGAAGACGTCAAGGTAAATAGTTTGTCCGCCACAGAGCCTTGACTTTAATACGTTTTCTCTGACAGATCAAACCGGATTCCGAGTACCCCGAGTGGCTGTGGAGCCTCAATACGGAACGCATTATCCCCCTGGATGAGCTTGATCCGAACTCGAAGCAGTACTGGCGGCGTCTGCGGAAAATGGCGTTGCGTCGCAACAATCAGTTGTCGAAGCTGAAGAAGTTCTAGACGCTCCGTAGCCTTAGCTGGTATTGTTTATCTTGAAGACCAGCGGCTGGCCCTCAACCCGCCCGTGGGGGCATCAGGCTGAGCACTGTTTGCCATGCTTTCCGGAGCAACAAGTGTGCAAACACTTCGATTTTTGTATGTTCTCCGCTAAATTCTCGCAAATACATCGTCACTGTCTTACACTCCCTTATCAATAATCACGTTGGTTTTCCTGTATAAAAGTCGCTGGGTGGCGCGAAAGCTCAAATCAGTGTAAGAAATTTCGAAATGTGGAGCGGAGCTGGGATAGTAAGACTGCTCCTAGGGGCAATCCTGATAGCGACAGCAGCGGCAGCAGGAGACAACAACTCTTCAAGTAAGTACGTGGAATAATTTTCCCCAAGGACTATATATAGATAATGTAATCCTGTTGTAGAGGCCGTTGTTTGTTACCAGGGCACCTGGTCCGTCTACCGACCAGGCCTTGGAAAGTTCGGTGTGGCGGATATCGATCCATTTCTATGCACACATTTGATCTACGCTTTTCTCGGCATCGAGGAGACGGGAAGGCTGCGGGTTATCGATGCCTATTTGGATCTTGAGGACAACGGTGGACGGGGCAATATTAAGAGCTTCAATGCTCTTAAATTAAAGAATCCTACCCTGAAGACTTTGGTGGCTGTGGGTGGTTGGAATGAGGGTTCCAAGAAGTTCTCTATAGTGGCTAGTGATCCTGAGAAGCGAGCTGCTTTTGTGGATGACGTTGTCAGGTTCTTGCAACGGCATGGATTCGATGGCTTGGATTTGGACTGGGAGTACCCTGGCCAGCGACACAGTATGCAGAATGAGGATCGCTCCAACTATATCACTTTTCTAAAGGAGCTAAAGGAAGGGTATACCACATAAAATTTTAACTTATTGGCTGTAATTTCTCTAATTTAAATTTAATGTCAGGCTTGAACCTTTTGGTTTCATGTTAACAGCTGCTGTGGGATCCGCTCAGTTCTCCGCTGAGATCTCGTACGACATTCCAGCCATTGTCCCGTATCTAGACCTCATCAACGTAATGGCATATGACCTGCACGGCCCTTGGGATGAGGTTGTGGGCATTAATGCCCCATTATATGGCTCGGCTAGCGACGCCACCGATGCCACCGGGCGGCAACAGCAGCTAAATGTGGACGCTATTGTCAAGTACTGGTTGCAGGCGGGTGCACCTGCACAGAAACTGGTGCTCGGAGTTCCCTTTTACGGACGCACCTTCACCCTGGCTGCTGCGGATCTCCACGAGCCGAGATCGCCGCACATAGGAAAGGGGATTGCTGGAAAATATTCCCGCGAACCTGGCATACTGGGCTACAACGAGCTGTGCGAGCAGATGGAACAGGAGGAATGGACCCAGAAATGGGAGGCAGATCAGCAGGTGCCCTACGCCGTCAGGCAGCGACAGTGGGTGGGCTACGAAGACACGCGTAGTCTCTCTCTGAAGGCCCAGTTTGTGATGCAGCACCAACTCGGCGGCATTATGGTCTGGTCTCTGGAGTCGGATGACTTCCGCGGAACCTGCGGTCAGCAGCGCTATCCACTGCTGCATGAAATCAACCGCGTGTTCTTCGGTAGCGGCACTCCCACAGGATTAACTACAGAGTCCAATGAGGACCAGTCGAGTGAAACATTCAGCTGCCCGGCAGATGCACCTCTTGGCTATGTCCGCGACCCGAACAACTGCTCAAAGTTCTACTACTGCAGCGGGGGAAATACCCACAGCTTCGATTGCCCCAGTGGCCTGAACTTCGACCTCACCACCAAGAGCTGCAACTATTCCGACTCAGTAAAGTGTTGACTTTTGAATATTTAACCCAAAGTTGCGCGTTTCTTATATTTGAGACTTATTCAACGACCTTAACGTTCAAGGGGAGGTTATCGTAATTGTAGCCAGGCATGCCCGGTTTCCAGATAACAAAGTCCTCATTGCATTTGACCTCCTCAGCGGGTCGGCAGTATCCCTTAGCTTCGTCGAAGAACTGACCCGCTATACATTGGTAATCGTAACGTTCGCCGCCGCGGCACTCGTAGTAGTAGCGGCAATCCCATTTATCAGCAAATAATCCATCACGTGGGCATATCCCAATGGCCTCTGTGGTCGGTGACGGGGCGGTGCTGGCTAACATTTTTATGTCACCCAGAGCAGAGTAGATGTCCGTCAGCAAGGGGAAGCTGATCCCGCATGCGCCTAAATTGTCGTCGGCATCGATAGTCCAGGCCATGGCGCCACCCAATTCGTTTTTCTTTAGAAAATGCATCTTCGACCAAATGCTTTTTGAGTTCTCGTAGGTCAGCCACTGATCGCCCCGGGTGGCATACGGCACCTTGGCCTCCTTGTCAAAGTGCTTGGACCATTTCGACACTTGAGTGCAATACTCTTTGAAGGTTATAAAGCCGGCAATACCGGAATTTCTAGCCGGCAGGCCGGGTCCCTTACAGGACGATCCCACAGCCGACTGGTTCTTGGCCATGGTGTAGGAGCGGCCGTAGAGTGGGATATTCAGGATGAGCTTGTGCGGGGCCTTACCAACAGTCTTCCAGTGCTTGATGGCAGCAGCCACGCTATTAGTGCCGCCGTACAGTGGTGCCGTGTAGGCCAGACGCTGGCGGTGCTTGTCCCGCTCGTCGTCCACCATTAGATTGATAAAGTCTGCGTTGTTTACAATTGCGGGTATATTATAGCTATCCAGGGTCTGCTTGTCGGTCTTGCCCAGCACCATAACCATCAATATGAATTCATGGTTCCGAAAGCTAAATAATAAATGACTAAATTATTAGTTACTCGCCCCCATAGCCCCGCTGCACAAAACGTACATCACATTCAGTTCTTCTAGAAAATGGATGAAATTCCTCATGTCATCCGAGCGGCCACCGCGTTTCTGGGGATATCGCCAGTCGATCTGAGCTCCATCGTAACCCATTTTCATTATGAACGCTACCAGAGTGATGATGAATTCCTCGCGCTTGTATTCAGAAGCAATCGTATTGGAAAATATTCGGCACTCTTCCTCAGTGCCACCTACAGAAATCATCACTTTCTGGACGCTTTGAATCTTTAGTTGATCGGCTTGGATTAGAATGTCTGACAGTAAAATTAAATAGTCATCCTAAATAGTGAGACCCAAAAACCCGAAGGGAGTCCTTCATGAACTACTCACTGTCTTCCAGGAGGGCATTGTCTTTTATTTCCAACGCTCCAGTTTCTACATCAATACCAATTGCCGAACCAAAAACCAGATGTGTACAAAGTCTAGAGTCGATGTTCCAGGGATAGAATTTATTCGAATTATTATAATAATAAGAATTCACATCATATTGACAAAATACATTATCTGCAAGAAATAGTTCCATTTTCCATTTTCCACATTTATCGAGCTTTCAGCGAGGTTCTACTTACATTGCTTCGCCACGCAACTGACTGCCAGAAAAATTGTGATCGTTAAAACAACTGCAAAAGGTGCCATCCCGAAAGGGATCGATTTATAAGTTAATTTAACATAAAATTTTTACGAGACGCGAGTAGAACGTGTTTAAAATATTTAACAATATCATAACCTTGCGTCTGTTATTTTGTAAGCGAAATTCGAAAGAGAATAAAATGTTTCTAGTTTCGTTTGTTTTTAAAGTGAGTTATGTTTGAGAAGGAGTTTTGAATTTAAGGAAAACCGACTATAGAATGGCAAAGCAAACTTGTTTTATATTTATTTCATATAAGTTTGTGTTATATATTTCATTTATTCCCTATTTAACATTAAAAAAAAGAGGAAAGCTGGATTGGCATGTGCTGGACTTTGAGGCAGAAATAAAATGTTGCAGCTTTCTTTTAGCATAACTTCCGTCTTTATTATAAAATTCTAACTAGGTTTAAAAAAAAATCCTTTGTATATTCATGTTGTAATTTATTTATAGCTCAAGTTTAAAATTTCTTATAAATTAAAGAATTCCTCTGACTAATGGTGCGTTCAACCTGCGGACTTTCCTTAATATTACCACATTTCCGTTATCGCTATCAATATTTAAACTGATTCACTTGCAGTTACCTGAGGGCATATGGACTTTCCTCTAACATATATATATATGATAATAACCGTGACAAATATCTAAGCTATAAGTATTATTATGTGAGAGTTGAATCTAATCTAAATCCGATTGGCCATAAATATGAATTTATGTTTTAGGGTTTTGCAATCTTTAATATATTTCTAAATGCTCTGTTTTCAGTAGGGACAATTGACCAAATCCGGCCAGTTGCAGACGTTAATGGTTAAATCGAAGTAGTTTCCGCCACCGCATTGATAGTCGTAGCGGATGCCATTGTCGCACTGATAATATTTGGTGCAGTCACTGGCATGCAAGTAATAGCCATTCGGGCCGCATTCTCCGCTGGAGCCTCCGCCATTGCCCCCCGGAGTGGGTGTCGGTGTAGGGGCAGCAGTGACACTACCGCCGCTTCCTCCGCCTCCACTGCCGCCTCCACCGCCTCCACTGCCGCCCCCTCCGCTCACATCCTTGCCAAGAGCTCGGTTCATGGTCTTCAGCAGGGGATAGGACTCTCCGCAAAGGCCACGGAAGTCGTCCGTCTCGATGGACCACATCATAGCGCCGCCCAGGTTTCGTGACTCCACCAACTGCATCTTCATTTGGATGCTCTGGACGTTGTCATAGCCAATCCATTGGTCACCCTGGAAGGCATAGGGTGCACCGTTCTCCGCATCGAAGACGGTCTCCCAGTTGTTCAAGCAAATCTCATGATAGCCGAGGAATCCACTCTCCCGGGTGTAGGGGCCAGCAGATCCAGAGCCAATGCACTCGGCTCCTGGCCAGTTCTTGGAGCTGTCAGCCATCTGGTAGCTATGGCCATAGAAGCCAATGCCCAGGATTAGTTTCTCGGCAGGGGCACCTGGAAAAACGGGAAGTTAGTGTCTGAACCTCAGGGATCTAAAGAAACCACTACGCACCATGCGACAGCCAGTAGTCAATGGACTCGGTAACCTCGGGCAGAGGGGCATTCAGACCCAAGTAGCCCTCGAAGGCCATGTGGAAGTCATAGGTCATCACATTGATGAAGGTCAGGTGCTGGGAAATAGCAGGAATGTCGTAGGAGATGCTGGCCGATTTCTCGGAAGCGCCCACAGCAATGCCCAGCTCCAATCCATATTTATCGAAGCTGTGGATCATTAATCATGAACCATTCTTTAACTTATTTTTAAATCCACTTACGTTTCCTTGATCTCACGCAGCAGGGTCACAAAGTTCTCGCGATCCGCTTCGCTGCCTCCACGCTGACCAGGATACTCCCAATCCAAGTCAAGGCCATCGAAGCCATGCTGCTGGATGAAGGCCAGAGTGGTGGAGACGAAGGTGGCTCGCTTGGCGGGATCGGCGGCCATGGCGGAGTATTTGGTAGAGCCCTCGTTCCAGCCGCCAACCACAGCCAAGATCTTCAGGTTGGGATTGCGCTGCTTCAGGGCAATAGTCTGGCTAATGAAGCCTATTAAAGGGATGAGGTTAAAGCTGAAGGAATCCTACAATTATTAAAATTCGGAGTTTACCCAGTCCATCGTCCATGTCCAGCCAGGTATCCAGGGACTTGAACTCGCCGGCATCACTGATTCCAAAGAAGGTGTAGCTGATGTGCGTACACAGCGAGGGATCGATGTCCGAGGGAACAAACTTGCCATCGCCAGGACGATAGTTGGCCCAGGTGCCCCAGTAGCAGTTGATCAGCTCTACAAAAGGCAAAGGTTAATCCGAGGGAAAGCCAAGAATTAGCCGCCACTTACTTTCGCTGGAGGCCACTTGGCCCAGGCAGAGGCAGAGGGCTGCCAAAGCCCAAATGGAGAATGCCTTCATGGTGCAGTCAGTCGGTTGAAGTTCCCAATAGCTTCGGGCCTTCTGGGACCGCGTTTATATAGGCCGATTCCCAACGAGGCCTTATCGCTTGCATTATGAATTATTACACATATTTGTTTACCATCGCGGCGCTGATAAGCCGACACTTAGCCTAGGAAATCGCAAAAATCGCAGAAATAGAAAACAAAAGTTTAATATATTGCATCAAGTGAAAATTCCTCAATGGTTTATATCTCTCCACTCCACGGAGTTCAATTAGGTTTATAAATTTTAATATTAGGTCGGCATTTTTTGAGTGCATCTTGAGATTGGGTTAAGATGTGTTCCTAAAGTACCCCCCTCAGAGTCGTCGACCCGGATATGGATGATTCAAATCGGTTGCCAGCTAACCAGCTCCCAAAGGCTCTTCGCCAGTAAAGCGTAAATCATATAATCAACACTTACTAGGAATAATAATAAGAGTGACACAATTTCTTTCATTAAGTTACCAGGAAAAATGGTTTAATCTGTGACTAGTTGTCTTTATTGTTTAAAAAATAAAATGTTTCTTCTTAGTATCCAATCATATTCAATGCAATTGCTTACTAATACCACGTAGTAGAAGTGGAACTTGAGTAATACTAATGAAAAGCAAAACCATAACAAATTTTGAGACACTAAAGTTGATATCTGAAAAAGCTTTTATCAGATAATGAAAACCAAATAGGAAAAGGTGTTAACATTGTTTTCGTCTTTCAAGAAGGCCCTTTGCGACTTTTACTGCCAAATGTATGAAATGTCAAGGCTAAAGATAGTTTCCATCTGGGACATGGCACAGTTTTATTTACATTCTTAGGATATATGTTATAATATTTTATATAATATATTTATATAAATTTTTATAATAACTCTGGCTTATTGGCCATTTTAGAAGGGTTTTGCAGTGCCTTAAACCAACAAGCCCCAATGAGCATTTCTTGTATTCTGAATATTCTTTGACTTGACAGGATTACCAGCTCGGATTATAATAATTATTGGCTCTATATTAAATAAAATTTATTAACAAATTAATAACGAAAATATAACATATCAGAAAGATAAATAACAAGAAGACATTAATAACTTATTCGATGTTAAATGTAAGAGTCAAAATGCGGAATTAATACGTGTTCTGTTAAGGATTAGAAAAAATAATTCATTGATAAGCGTTTTATGCCAAGGATGCAGCTTTTATAGAAAGATTACTGTTGGAAAAATAAAGCCGTTCCAACCTATATTAAATATCCTGAAAAGATCGTTGAACATAAGAGCTTGAAAGCCTTCAATTTAATTTGTTTTTAGT
>VNJN01003089.1:0-12079 GCA_008042485.1 Drosophila mayri | reverse complement strand
TACCCTAACTAACTTAACCTACTACCTATCCCTATTTACCTAACCTGACTTAATCTACTATTTACATTTACTTATTTACATTTTTACAAGGTTGTGGCGGCGGCCATATCGTGACCGTCGTCACAACGTGATGGATTTAGAGGAAACCTTGGTGGTTTTAAGTCAAGATAACACAAAATTCGGGGCGCAAAACAAAAACACGACCGTTCGCTACGAACAGAAAGCTCGATATCGGTTCCAAGGTAGAAGCCACTATAAGAAGTACAAACGAAAGTCCAATTAACTCGAGGCACTATCCATATCCAGAAGCACTTAGATAAGAAGTTGAGAAGCAAATACAAGAGCTACTCGAAAACGGTGTGATCCGACTTTCAAGGTCTCCATATAGTTCTCCAATATGGATCGTACCGAAAAAAATGAATGACTCCGGACAGAAAAAAACATCGAATGGTAATTGACTTTAGGAAACTGAACTTGGTGACTATTCCAGACGGGCATAACTCGGACAAAATAAATCTTTTTCTGTTTTAGACCTTAAAAGTAGGAAACTGCCTGAATTGCCGAAAGGCGTTTCCAAAGGTAGAGGGATGTAGGTGCAGGTTACATAAATACAACAACCTGTAAATGATAGTTGCACGCAAATAAATTCAATGTCCAAAAAGTCATTAGATACCATTCCGATACAATCACCTGGGATGCGAAAGAAAGGCTATCCGAATACAATCTAGAAAGCTTACTGCGTAAGCCCCTAGTATTCTGATAGGAAAGAAAAAGGGAAAAGGTTAGTTTTTTGGGACAGAAGGGTTAGCTGTGGGCACTGAGGATTGCGACGGCCTGGGCAGTTGTACTCCCGCAGGCCGATTTCTCTTCTTTCGAGCCTCGTATTCCTTGACCATAACGTACTCGGGCCAGAAGTCACCCGAGCAAGTAATGTCAAAGAGTTGGGATGAGACATTTATTTTGAATGATGAAATGTCTCTGACATACGAAAATTTTAATTTTTCCACCTTGACATTTCCAACTTGTGTTTCGCCTTGAATATAGGCTAGGACATCTTTAGATGCGAGATCAGGGACAAGCCTCGAAACAAATATTGTTTTCGAAGGTGGGACTGCTGTGAGGGGCTTGCGTAACGAATTGTTACCAACTACGTCCGGTATTCCGGGAACTGTTGGACCCTGGGTCGGTTTTTCTACGGTGATTTGCAGATCCAAAGAATTGGACTCCGCATTGGACAAAACGGACGGCGCCGAATTTGTTGACTGAGCGGCTTTCGATGCCCCAGCGACCGATTCGGTTACCGAATCTTTAATTGTTCCTGATCTCAGAACCATTGGAACGGGGACAAGGAGCTGTGGCGACGGAGATTGGCAGGAAATTGGTTTTGTGTCTCACAAAGTTCAAGCCGACTGCCAGCGGATTTTTTGCGTTTCGGCGGCTGATTTAATAGCTTCATACTATTAAAATGAGCGTTTAGCGGAAAACAGGTCATTCGGCCTGCGAAAAGTGGTCGTGATATCAGAAAATCCATTCCTGTGGTGACGCATAAGGGATGATATCTGCTTCTCAACCGGTCGACAGGCCTTACAACAATAATGCTGGCCCTTTTTGCTGGACACTGCGTCAGCCATTCGACCCGTCATATAGATGCACTTAGCTTGCAGTACTGCCTCTCAAAGCCAACAATGGATGCTGGGCTGGTCTGCCGAAACATTTTTTTGGCAGCTTATTACGTTACAGATGACTTTCTGGGACATTTTCACAGCCTTATAACAGCTGAACACACTATAAGTACCAAAAAAACCAAAGAGAGGGAAAGAGAACAGAAGAACGCAAGAATTTGAACGGCAGAGGTCACAAGAGTGATGAGAGCTATGAACCGCTTAGATGCAGCGAACACCAAACAACACCCGAGCGGTGGAGAAAAAAATAAAAACGGGAATAAGAACAAAGAGGAAAAATAAGATGAGTTAAGATAAAGTTAAGATAAAAGGTGATTATTAATTCAAATTAATTACACAGAAAAGTACATGCACGCGCGGTAGGAAAATTATATATAATTATAGATATTTACGTTGTAAGGATGCACTACGGCCGAGATATGAACTCAGCGGCCCAGAGTCCCTTCCAGTAAAATTTATAATTGGAAACGCCAGGAAATAGAGGGGCCGAGGTTTTCGAGGATTTTTAGGGTGGGTTTCTCGGCTCTCAACTGCCAGATTACGTTGCCCACGCTGGGCGGGTCAGAAAGCTACCGGCTCGGGTCTCCCAGCAGCCAGATTCCCCCTCTAGAGACTGGAGCCGTGGCTATGACCACGGCGCTGGCGTGCCCAAGCTGCCGCGGCCCGTAGGCTGCATCGTGGTAACCCAACGGCGGGCCGTCTCCCTCCCCTAAATATGCCCCTCTTGACTCGCAATTTGCCAGCGGCGGCGCCCGGGCTAATCCCTGTGGCGCATACTGAGACTAGGTAATACGGCTGGGATGGGTCCCGCAGCCGCCGCCCGCGTCCACGTCCGGATTTTAACCCAGCAACGTGTCGCTCCTGTCCCCGTCCTACCCGAATCCGCGCCTGGAGTTACCCAACGGCGGCTGAGGAGGGGAGGAGGGGGTACAGCGGGGTGTGGGGGGCTGATTGATGTAATAATTAAGTACAATTTCTTGTCGTATGCTCATATTGTTTTCTTTATTTCATGATAAAATCTGCCTGTGCTAATCTTGTTAAATGCCCCGTTTATTATCTAGTATCTACCCCTTTTGCTTGTGCTCTCTGTTATGAATTTAATGCGCCGGGCGCGGTTGGCTCACCCGATATGTTTTTATAATTGTCCAATAGTTCCGCGTCTTCGTGTTCCTGGTCGTGGGGGGGGGGGGGGGGGGGGGGGGGGGTCCTTCGTGTCCTTTGGTGTCCTGGTATCAATGTGTGTAATCGCGGGGGTATCTGTCACTGGGCTTTTCTTGATCTCAACTTGTTTCACTGCTGGCCTAATTACGAGTGCCCGATCAAATTTCTGCATGGCCTAATTCTGCTCATTCCCTGGCTGCCGCGATCGATGGCACGCGCCGTTCCGCATTCCATGCATTCTTTTGCTCGGCGAGCTTTCTGTCTCCCTCTTTCTCCTGGGCGGCAGGTGGCCCATGCAAATTCCAATTTTGCAATCGTGGCTCTGTCGGCACCTGCGCCGCGGGTCTCTGCCCTGGTCGCGCTCTCCGGCCTCCTCTGTCGATCGTTGATTGGCGGATTCCGTGTTTCAGCCGTTTTTCGTCACCGTTTCCTCCCGTTCCCGGAGGATGTTGCTAACGGTGCGGGTTGTGTTGCCCATGACGTCAGGCTTGGTGTGGCCGAGGTGTGGGCCCGGCCCTGAGATTCCCTAATCTTATTTTACGTGACTTCATATTTACACCGTGGCCTTACCCTAACTAACTTAACCTACTACCTATCCCTATTTACCTAACCTGACTTAATCTACTATTTACATTTACTTATTTACATTTTTACAAGGTTGTGGCGGCGGCCATATCGTGACCGTCGTCACAACGTGATGGATTTAGAGGAAACCTTGGTGGTTTTAAGTCAAGATAACACAAAATTCGGGGCGCAAAACAAAAACACGACCGTTCGCTACGAACAGAAAGCTCGATATCGGTTCCAAGGTAGAAGCCACTATAAGAAGTACAAACGAAAGTCCAATTAACTCGAGGCACTATCCATATCCAGAAGCACTTAGATAAGAAGTTGAGAAGCAAATACAAGAGCTACTCGAAAACGGTGTGATCCGACTTTCAAGGTCTCCATATAGTTCTCCAATATGGATCGTACCGAAAAAAATGAATGACTCCGGACAGAAAAAAACATCGAATGGTAATTGACTTTAGGAAACTGAACTTGGTGACTATTCCAGACGGGCATAACTCGGACAAAATAAATCTTTTTCTGTTTTAGACCTTAAAAGTGGATTTCATCAATTCCCTCTGAAGCACTCAGACATCGAAAAACTGCATTTTCAGTAAATCAAGTTAAATATGAGTTATTTTTCAAAGCACTTTACACGATATTCTTAGAGAACACATAGAAATTAGGTGTTTCGTCTACATCGACGACATTATTATTTTCAACAAAAACGAAGAAAACCATCTTAAAGACATAGAAATCATTTTTAAAATTCTGGAAGATGAATTCAGTTAGGTAAATGCCAATTTTTTAAGAAAGAAGTTGAATTTTTACGATTTTTAGTAGCAGATACAGGAATAAAGTAAAATCCCGAAAAGGTGAGAGCAATAGTCGAATTTCCCGAGCAAAGTACACTTAAAGATCTTCGTTCCTTTTTAGGACTGTCAGTGTTTTACCGTCGCTTCATTAAAGATTAGGCAAAGTTTGCAAAGCCCCTTACAGCCCTTTTAAGAGGAAAAGAGGGCCGAGGCCGTATCTCAAAAAATGCACCAAGCAAAACACTAATAAAGCTAAGCACTTGACAATGACGCAAGGGAAGCATTTAACAAATTAAAACAAATTCTCGCCTCCGAGGAGATTATGTTTCAATAACCTGATTACACAAAGGAATTTCAACTAACTACCGATGCTTAAGATTTTACTATTGGTGCCGTTTTCGCCCAAGAAGACAACCCTATAATGTTCATTTCAAGGTCCTTAAGTAAGGCAGAAGAAAGTTATGCTCCTAACAAAAAAGAGATGCTATCCATAATTTGGTCTATACAGACTTAGAAATTTTCTGTACGGTCCGAATTTACTAATCGTGAATCCCTCACACACCCAATTAATACGAAAAGCCGTAACGATCAGATGAAGAGATGGAAAGATGAGTACAATCATGAACTGTTCCACAAACCAGGCATGGCAAACGAGGTAGCCGATGCTCTGAGTAGGCCTCCCATTTAAAAGCAAGGGGAAATGAACACATTAACAGGAACTATTCACAGCAGTTCTAGTTCTCCTTAGAGACAGGTATCAATAGTTGAAGAACCAGTAAATGTTTTTAAAAATTAAATATTACTCATTTTAGGAAAAACTCCCTCCTATAAATTTGAACTTATTTTTCCCACTTATCAACAACACGTTATTACTGAACCAATGTTTAATTCTGAATTCTTATTGAAAATTTTAAAAGATAGACTCAACCCGTCTGTCAAAAAACTTTAGGTCAACCTCAAGAAATCTATCCCCATTTCAATAATTATAAAACCAGATTTTCATGCAAGATAGTTACAGATTTAAAAGAAAATGCCATTACAACAGAGCATAGAAGAGCAAATCGAAATGGGAAAGAAAACAAACAACAGTTGCTAAGTATATTTTACTTTCCACAGATGGGGGTCAAAATAATTAAAATCCTAAAAGAATGTCAAATGCCATAGACAAAAGTACGAAAGACATCAGATCAAACCAGAATTACAAAAAAACACCATTACCACTATGTCCAGGAAAAATTATTCATAAGATTTTTTTCTGACTGCAATAAACAAAATCTCAAAATTTGCACAGGCTAGGATAGTCAAATCGCGTGCAACTCAAGACATAAAAGAAGAACCTTTAAAAGAATTATAAATAAATATAAGTATCCCAGAAATGGTAGTAGTAGGCAATGAGAAATCACTCGGTTCAGCTCCCGTGATGCGGATGTTACAAGATCAATTTAAGATAAAAGTTTAAAAAGCACCTGCCTATTACAGTTTCGCAAATGGGCAAAAGTTTCCATTCAACAATCAACAAACAGAAATCTTTAAATGTCACAAAGCCGAGAAAATTCACACGTCTATAAAGTATCTTATAGAAAAATTTAATTGTCAGATATAATTTCTCAATATATTCAACCACTAATAGAAAAACCAGTTTATTTATTTTAGAACAAAACCCTAACCTAAATCAAGCAGAGAAAACAAAAATTTCAGAAAGAATTAAAACCACTCAGGAAAAGGATTTAACATTTCATAATAAAAGTAGAAATCAAATAAATATTCCCCAGGAGATTAGATATTCGGCCAAAATAATAAAAGATTATAAACTAAACTATCAGCCAGATATAAAAAAGAAAAAGTAGAAGAAGACAAAAACACTAAGGTACTAACAGAGATTGGAAGAATATTTTATAAATAACATATTCGAAATTAAATCACATTTACAGAACCCTTTTCACTGTTTGATCTGCTGATGTAAATAACTGACTACACGGAATCAAAAATCGTTACTCTGACTACCGGAATGGCAAAGGTTCAAACGGGAACTTTCAGATTAATCCATATCATTGACATGGAAAAATACGAAAAAACTATTGAAAAACTTAACCACACTGCTAAATACCAAATTAAAACAAACGACCCAATCTTACCATTTATAATTGAAGAGATACGAATTTCACAAAATTTAATTAATAACCTAAAAATAAGAAGTAGGTCCAAAATGCATATCAATTTGATAGGCACCGCCTGGTTAGCTGAAAATAGAGATTTCGAGATAGTTCAAGGAAAAATAAATTCAGAATTAACTAACAACAACATCAAGCTATTCTAAATCGACATACAAATTTAGCAAATAGTTTAAAATAAGGAAGAGATACTGAAAGAGTCACAAGCACAACACTAATGTTTGAAATTAAAATGCTTAAAAAGAAATAGTCAATTTAATCGACGCAATCCAATAGGCAAAGGCAGACATAAGTAACACACAGATATTAGGAGATGACGAGGTAACCTCATTATATTAATACATTAGTTCAAGACCAGTTGCCAAAAACTAATTTTGACGAAGCCATGAAAATAGCAGAAGTAAACGTAGCAAGCAACGCGCCAACAATTATTTATATCATTAAAATTCCTATTACCGACACCAACCTTTGTAAACAATTTTTAATTAAGCCAATTGAAATTGGTCAATATGTTAATAAAATTCAAACCGAAAATATAATTAAATGTAAAGAAAAAAGTTTTAATGAAATAACCATTTGTAAACATAAAGATATGATAGACATAAGTATCATAATTCCACTTGCCTACCAAATTTATTAAAAAGTCGGCCTGCACTCGAGTCAAAAACCAACACAATCGAGTCATCGATGAAACCGCATCAGGAGTCATTCTTCTTAACAAATTCAGAACGTCAGAATAAACGGGACAACCACAAGTCTCAACGGAACCTTTCTTCTAAAATTCAGCAATGCTACAATACAAATTGAAGAACAGACATTCACAAACAGAGACACTGAACATTACCATCCATATGCAGCTAGAAAAGTTCCAGCTAGATCCGATAGCACGGAACTGGATCACGGAGTAGAAGCTGAGGCGAGGAACGATAGCGAGCTAAATCCGCGACTCACTCTCTTCCGTCAACCATCACCGCCGAATCGAGACGCGAAAGCTCCCACCAGCAATTTGGACGCCCTCCTCGAACAGAACTGCAACGAGCCATCGCGCAGCCCACATAGCGCACCCTTAGTCTTATCCCGGACGCGTATCCGTTGCTTATTCCAATGCCGAGTCATGCCATTCGGCGCCAGCGACTTTCCAGCGAGCCCTCGACAGCTTGATCGGTCCAGATCTGGATCCTCATGTTTTCGCCTACCTTGATGACATCATCGTCATCAAGGCCAGCATAGACGAGCATATGGACAACCTGAGCCAAGTCTTCAACCGACTAAGGAAGCTGAACCTGCGCATTAACCAGGAAAAGTGCTCCTTTATCAAAAGGAAGCTAGCCTACCTTGGCATTCACACCGACCGCGATAAGGTGGTAGCCGTGCGAAGCCTGAGCCCGCCGAAGAGCCTACGAGAGCTGCGCACATGCCTTGGCATGGCCTCGTGGCCAGTAGCAGCAGTAGTAGCACCCATGACTAACCTGCTCCGCAAGAACCAGCGGTGGAAGAGGGAAATGGAGCAACATAACGCATTCGATCTCCTGAAGAGTCTACTAGCCGACGCTCTGGTGTTGGCGTGTCCGGACTTCTCAGCCAAGATGGCGCTCCAAATCGACGCCACGGCAACTACGGACTCGGAGCAGTACTTACACAATCGCCTATGTTAGCCGGAAACTCGACGCTGTCGAACTTAACTACTTCCCTACTGAGGAGGAGTGTTTGGTGAACGTCTGGGGAATCCGCAAACTCCGATGTTATCTCGAAGGCTATCGATTCGACGTGATCACCGATCACCTATCGGTAAAGCGGCTCGATCAGATCGAAAACCCCACAGGGAGGATCGCCAAATGGGCATTGGAGCTTCAACAATACCAATTTGACGTCCTCTACCGCAGAGGGAAATATAACGTGGTCGCAGATGCATTATCTCGGCAACCACTCGATCACTTACAACGCCTGGCAACCGAGGAACATTGCTGCAAATGGCTACAACGGAAACTCACCGAAGTCCGAGAGGATCCTCAAAATTTTCTAGATTATATGATGAATAGCGGAGAACTTTACCGTCATCTCGTACACCGCCTAGATGACCAGGACTACATACCCTGGAAACTTTGCGTTGCGGCCGAACATCGGGTGAAAATTCTTCAAGAATGTAACGATGCGCCCAAGGCAGGCCATCTGGGCATTCGGAAACAATTCTGAGGATCTCACAGAGAATTGTTCCGCGACGTCAAACGATACATCTGTCAATGCATACTATGATAAAGGTTCAAGACAGAGCAGCGACAACAAGCTGGCAAGATGCTGACGAGATAAGTCAATGAGCCCTTCGGAATCCTATGCGCTGATTTTGTGGGTCCACTACCTCGGTCCAAGGAGGGGCACACCATGCTCCTAGTCTTCTTCGACAGCTTCACCAAGTGGGTCGATCTGATACCACTGCGGAAGGCCACAACTGGTATGCTAATCCGAGCATTCCTGCGAGCGGATCATAGGACGCTTCGGAGCCCAACGGAAAATGGTGTGCGACAACGACACTCAATTTACGAGCAGAGATTTCAAGGAATCCCTTAAGAAAACAGAAGTGTAGTTACAGTTCACCGCTCCGTATTGCCCTAGTGAAAATCCCACCGAGCTTGCCAACCGCACGGTGAAAACTATGATCTCTTAGTACGCTGAAGGGGAGCAGAATACCTGGGATAGCTTAATCCCGGAACTCTCTGTGGCAATTAACACCAAAGTGTCGGTGACCACGGGATATAGTCCGGCATTCCTGGTGTAAGCCCGAGAGCCTCGACTACCGTGTTCATGGTACGACAAAGTGACACCCGGGAACGGGTCGGCCGACTGAAGGAAATATTCCAACAAACATGCAATCATCCATCCTCATCAAAGCACCATTTCGACTCACGCCGGATCCCATTATAGCCTTCCCACCATCACTGGAGTGGCTATGCCTATGGAGACCCGATGACAGACGCGAGGAAGAAATAATGGAAGTCGTCCTCAGACCCCCCCTCACCTACCCTGGCGCGAGATTTGGTCTCCCCTCAGCTACCAGCGGAGCTGCAACCCGCAAAGAGGATGTAGGTCGGGACACAAAAACCCACCGATTTCGGTCACGCAGCGGGCATATTCACCCGAGCCTGACATCGAGCGCCGACAGTACGCCGCCCAATATTCCCGCCAGCGTTTCTGGTTAAGAACGGACTAGGGCCTATACCAGGCCTCTTTCGTCCCCGAAATCGGAGGGGAGTGTGACGCCCCTTCCAGAGGCGCCACGAAATTCTTGTACATATTTATATATACTAGTTTTAATCATTTATTATTAGCTATACTGCTATATAAAAATAAGTTATTAAGCAATAGAACATAAGAGCTATTATTAATTTGGGAGCTAGGGTAGTTTGTAAGTTAAAATAGCCAACCCGCCAACCCTGTTATACGATATGCAGCTAGAAAAGTTTCAGCTAGATACGATAGCACGGAAATGGACAACGGAGTAGAAGCTTAGGCGAGGAACGATAGCGAGCTAGATCTCTTTCGTCAACCATCACCGCCGAATCGAGACGCGAAAGCTCCCGCTAGCAATTTAAGTTATTGAACACAGAAACCCAGAACATTGTGAAATACAGCAACACTTTCGACAAAGACGATCATTAACAAGAGCAGGCTATGTGGCGCCGCGAAAAGCCTTGTGAATCCCCCGCGAGATACGGCGCAGGTCTACCGCCGCCGCAAATCGCGTGCGCCACAGCAGGTACGCACACTCTGAGATCTATCCCAGCCAGAAAACTTCGTTACAACGGAGATGACCATAAACAAAATAGAGGAACAGCTATCACAAGAATTAATGAAAGAACTACATTTCAACAACACCAAGACTTTGGAATTATTGATAACCACATCCCATGCTGCTGACTTTGTAATAATTTTCATAATAATCATCGGACTCGTAACAATAGTGAGCCGCTTCTGGCTTAAACGGGTCAAAGTACTGCAAATCAACAAATTTGCTTCCGAAAACGAGATCAACGACCGCATCGAACGTAGACACTCGATTTTAAAGGTGGAGGAGTGGTGGAGGAGGCCCAACCGACCGAGGGGCGCAGCCGTGTGACGTACCACACGAAACGCGTACTAGAAAGACGCGAGAGAAGGAAAAAAAATAGAAAAGGACGAGGAAAAATTAGGATACACTACGGGCTAGTACTACAAGCAATACAGTTTTTAATTTTTGAAGGCTTCCAATGCCGTCAATACTACTAAAAAGACGATTGTAATCAGAACATAAAACCCTAAAGGGTTCATGCACTTCAAACTCACGCCTACAGTGGTTAACTACTAATGGTATAAAAGTTCTAGATGAAAGACGGAGAACGTGGAAATTGAGCTGGCCTAGCAGGTAGGGGCTCTCCACATCACCGTTAATAAGTTTATGTAAAAAGACGACGCCAAGCATCGTCCTACGGTTAGCTAAAGAAGGTAGATTAAGTAGGAGAAGTCTACTAGAGTTAGACGGTAATCTAAGGTTGGCATCCCAGGGAAGGCCACGGAGGCCGAAAAGTAAAAAATTCTTTTGGACAGATTCAATGCGGCTACTACGGACTCCAAATTGAGGACTCCAGACGCACGAACCATACTCCAATACAGGGCGAACCAACGAAGTAAAGAGAGTCTTCGTTCCATAAGGAGAATCAAATACCTTCGACCACCTTTTAACGAATCCCAACATGCCTCTGGCTTTGTTAACCATACAGGAAATATGTTCTGAGAAGGAAAGTTTAGGATCTAGGCGGACACCTAGTGACAGGGACAGGGGAGTGACACGTGAAAAAGTCATTAGTTTACATTTAGAGCTGTTGAGATGTAAGTCATTAGCATGACACCATGCTTGGAAGTTATCAAGATCCGACTGAAGGTCAGATTGGCAAGAACTGTCCCTATACTACAGGCAAAGTTTAACTTCATCAGCATACATGAGTACTCTGGTTTTGGTTAAAAACTGCGGCAAATCATTGATAAACAATGTAAATAGCAGTGGTCCAAGGTGATTACCCTGTGGGAAGCCGGCTGTTACCCTGAGTCTATTGGATAGAACGTTTCTGAACAGAACCTTTTGGGTCCTGTCACTTAGATAACTCGAAATCCACTTAAGAAGATCATTAAATCAAGTTTCTTAATCAGAAGAAAATGATTAACCGAGTCGAAAGCTTTACTAAAGTGCGTCTAAATAACATCGGTTTGAAAGTTTTGTTGGAAGCCCCTAACAACGAAAGAGGTAAGTTCCAGAAGATTGGTCGTTGTTGATCTTCGCCTCATAAAACCATGCTTACATGGAGAGATGTCGGATCTACATAGATGTTGAGGATGTGATTACATTCTCGAAAAGTTTGGGGATTGCCGATAACTTAGAGACAAAAATCCTCCATCCGAACCCTTAAACGAAGGCGGCGGCTGTGCAATGGGCACTGTATTATCCCGGGTAACGGGTAAGGCATCGCCGCTTGCTGAATTCGAGATAATACAGTGTATAGCTAAGGCTTCGGTTCAACTCCTTCTGTCCAAAGCAGGAGGAGATGAAGCACCAGCCATGGCTGGAGATGCCTGGCGGAAGTCAGGGTGCCGCCGTCGATACAGAAACGGGCCCGAAGAGCGAGCAGCCCAACAAAAGCAAGGAGGAGAGCCTCCCAAGCGAAGCAAGGTGGAA
>VNJN01003082.1:0-29576 GCA_008042485.1 Drosophila mayri | reverse complement strand
CTTATGCCAGTAGGACAAGAGCGCAGCAGTTCCAGCCTACTTCAAATCTGGGAGTAAGAAACAATCCTCCTGGATTTAAGCAGGCAGCCTATGACTTGCACGATGATTTCCCGTTGCTAGGAAGCCGTGGTAGGGCTAGCAATGCCCAGCAGCCTCCCAACGCTGTTCCTGATTGGGATATGACAAGGGTAGTGACTATGCTTTTTTCCCTAAAGAACTCTGTAGAACAGTTGGGCGCCTCCTTAGCCACGATCTCGGTGGTTGTGCGAGATTTACAAGCTGGAATGAATATCGCTCATGGGAATCATAAAGGTGGGCAAATGAAATGCCAGAAGTCTCCTTGCCAATCGGCTCTGACATGGGTGAACGGGATGTGGCTGCGGTTTACTTGCCGCCTCGTCCTGCCTGGACATGTGATGGCTTTGAGGCCATGCTAAACATTTGTGGAGACAAAGCTATTATCGGAGGTGATTTTAATGCTAAGCATCGCAGATGGGGCAGTGTCAGAGCGGATAGGAGAGGAGCTGCAATTGTGGAAGCTCTGGACAACTTGGGAGCGGATGTGTTGGCCACAGGAAGACCCACCTGTTTCCCCTGTAATGGCGGAACTCCCTCTGCTATGGATTTCGCACTCTTGAAAGGTCTTCAAGGTCGTATTGAAGAATCCTTTGAGCTCAGCTCGGATCACATTCCGCTCATTATCGGCCTACACTTAGCGGGGTGTGTCGCTGTGCCTAAAAGGACGCTGCTTCCTTTTTGATCTGATGTCTGCAGGTTTAAAAGGTTGCTGGAGGACTCCATTCACCTGGAAATGGAGATTCACACTGCGGATGATGTGGATGATGCTGCCTTGCTTTTGGAGCAAAAAGTTGTTGCTGCAGCGGAGCTTGCTGCGCCCAGCAACAGTCTCTCTTCCAGGTCCTCCCCTCCACTTCCCCCGGAACTAAGGGCATCATTCAGTTCAAACACTGGCTCAGGAGGATGTATGCAAGGTCCCATGATGTAGCTATACTGAGGGTCTATCGAAAATTGGACAACAGGGTGAAGAAGTTGTTAAATCTTCTGCGGCAGAAGCGGTTGGATAAGGAGTTGGAGGAGGCAACCCCGGATAGGAACACCAACTATGCTCTTTGGAAGATTGTTGGTCAGAGTTAGAGGCAGGCTTCTCTGAAGTTTTTTTTTTAAAAAAAGAGCGGATGGGACTTGGGCAAAGTCCCCGCAAGACTGTGTTGAGGTGTTTGCTGAGATCTTAGAGGACCGTTTCACTCCATTCGCTACCTCATCTGCGGCGAGGGTTGAGCGGGTCAATGCCTCGTTGGCAGTTCCTCATCAAATGGTCCCCCCTGTTGCTCCTATTCTGCTCCCGGAAGTGAGAGAAAGGATCAAGAAGTTGAAAAACCAGAAGTCGCCAAGTGCAGATGACATTTCTAATAGAGTTGCTAAACTCCTTCCCGAGAGAGCACTCCTCTTCTTGTTCTTTGTGCTTAATGCAGCGCTCAGCGGCGGTCTTTCTGGATATTCAGCAGGCCTTTGACCGGGTCTGGCACAAAGGGCTTTTATCCAAGATCAAAGGGCTCATCCCTCCTTAGCTTTTTGAGGTTATCAAGAGCTACCTCTTAAATAAGACCTTTCATGTTGTCCAGGATGGGGTTGTGTCGTCCACCAAGAGGATTCTTGCTGGCGTGCCGCAAGGTAGCGTGTTTGGCCCAATGCTTTATAATTTGTCCGCTCATGATGCCCCGCTGCACCTGAGCTTTCATAGCACTTGTGTATGCGGATGACACTGCGGTGTTGGCTAGATCCAGCTGTGTTTACAGCGCCACTGACAAACTTAAAATTCTTTTGAAGAGGTTCAAGAACTGGGCTTGTAGATGGAATGTGGCCATCAACAATCGGTGATGGTGAGCGCTGGTCACATTTTCACAGAGGAGAGACGCGTGCCCAGGAGTCTTCCTTCATGGGCAACTTCTGCCGCAGAAACTGGAACACACCTATCTGGGATTAGTTCTTGATAAGAAGCTGACTTTTGCCTCGCATGTCAAACAGATTTTGGAGAAGCTGCAAGATACGGTCAGTCGTATTAGTTGGTTAACAGGTCCAAAGTCTAAGCTAAGTCTGCGTTGTAGGACTCGACTGTATCAATCGCTCCAAGCCCCAATGTGGCGCTATGGGGTGGCTATATATGGGACAGCAGCCAGGTCGCACTTGCGGAAGGTCCAGGCGTTTCAGGCAAAGTTTTTGAGACTTATCGCCAAAGCGGAATGGTATATTAGAAACGTTGACATTAGAAGGGAACTTGGAGTATAAGCAGTTGGTGATGTGACAAACTCTCTGGCTGGAAATCATCGGCTTAGACTAATCAGACACCCTAACCCCCTGGCTAGACGGATAACAAGGAGCTGCCCTCCCGGCGCATTGTCTAATTTATAATTAGGAAGTTCGTAACTGTCGCTTTAAATTGCTGACACAGTAATATATAAGCGTCTAGATAGCTTGCCTACTTGCTCAAATAAGTAAATAACAAAAAAAATATTGTAATCTTACGATACATAATGTTATTAAAAAGAGACTCACCTCTTTCATTTGTCTTGAAACTTCCCCATTACAGTCGCACCCCAGCACTAGGGTCGTCTTAGTATCTTCAGCGCTTTGCAGCAGCTTCACTACCGGCTTAGCGAGGCCGGTTCGTCATGGGCCATGTACTCAGTACTATGCTTGCACCCGCTGACACGAATCTAGCCACTGCTACGTCAGGTGTGCTAAGATTGGAACAGAGGAAAGCATTAAAGTGGTTTTTTATTACTATGCATGCTCTCGGCCTACCATTCGAGTTATTGCACAGTAGTGTGTATCCTGAGATCCATAGTCCAGTGACTTGCTTGTCCCTGGTCCAAGGCTCCTGTATCAGGCGGATGTCGATATCCCTCTCCCTCAGTAGGATCGTGAGATTATCTGAAGTGTGCGAGCTGCGCTTCAGATTAATCTGCACTGTGCTCGATATCGATCGTTTTGGGTGTTGTGTCGGGGGTCTTGTCGTCAATGACCATGTCATCCAACAACTTGGTGTCATCAACCTCCTCTAGTAGCTCATCCGGTTCGTCCAGGAAGACTTTAATCTTGGTCTTCCTGATGCCATACCGGACCTTGTGGTCATTTGCCTTCAGATCTGCGATCACCCTTTCATGATCAGTCTGCCCCTTGGGTAACCAGATGCGAGCTTTGGGTCTCCTAGGAATCTGCCTGGCGTGGACTAGCCTATTATTAAGGCCAGCCCATGCGCTGCTGACCTTAGTATTCCGCCAGGAATCTCCTGGAGAACCTATCATCACACCTGATGACCCAGTGCTCCCTGACCACGTCCGAGGAGTCGAAGGAGGGGATAGGGCCGGTCGGCATGCTGACCACCTCGCTGAACTTCTTCGCCCTACTGACTAAGCCGGTAGCTCTCGGTTTACCCTTTGGGTCCTTCCCCCGCTTTGGAGCGCTCTCGCTCACATTCTGTGATCGATTGCGCTTCGCCTGAGCGAGCTGGAACGCCTCGGAGTTCTCAGCTTTATATGCCTCCTATTCCGCGATCTCCGCTAGGATTTTGGACTTATCCTCCGCCTCTCTGAGGTCGGTCTTGCCGTCTGCCTCGTTCTGTGCTATCTTGCCGAGAATGAAGCGGGCCCTGCTGACCTTCGGCCGTCTCTGACGGTGTTTCAGTTTGGTGGTGCCTGACTGAGTCCCACTTTTGTGATCGGATTGGGGAGTTTTGCTCACTCTCCCATCGACTTTACTTGGCATCGACGGTCCTTTTTCGTGGGTCTCCGATTTTTGGTAAGACTTTGCGACCAGACTCGGCCTCGTCTCCTTCTCGTACACCGCTGACGTTTTTCTCTTAAGAGTTCCGAAGCTCGGTTTTTGTTAGTCATTTTTCATTCATAAACACCCGCTTTGTTCGACCAGGCAAGCGCAAAGGGCCAGAGGGGGGTTGGGGTATAAAGAAGGGTCAGCCGCAGCTTCGCCCCTAAGCTGGAGCAAGGCGTATAAACAAGCAAGGGTATAAAAATTAACATATATTAACACAAATATTGTTCAAGAAATAATGAGGTTTACGTTATCTCATTGCATGATATATGGAACGTATGCCATTGTCCACTTCTTCATGTCAGCAGATAATGCATATGCGCTTTATGAGTCATTTTAGGAATATAAATACAAATTGTTTTACATAATATACTGTTGTGTCTGTTATTATTATGATTGACATTGCTAGAGCCACATAGTCAGCTTTTGATGATGCTGCAGAGTGTTGATTGGATTTCCCCAATTGGTATCCATTAGTTTGGTCAGCTGATTTTCTAACACGTCTAGTTAGTCTAGGTTGCATTGATTGGCTGTATTTCCTTTGACTGACTCGGGATCTATTTTATGTCAATCTTTGTTGTATTGCCGAATAAAAATATGGAGCCTTTGTTTCACTGATCATGGTGCTGAATGTGCTTACGCTTGTTTTTGAATCGCATGCAGTGCAGCATGGGGTACGTGATAATTAGCCGTTCCGAATGTGGACACCAACGGTAATAATATATTGAAGATGATATGATCTGTAGTTATTGTGCCGGCATGCAGTATTGTGTAGTTACAGTAGCATATATTCCCGAATTTAATCTAATTGGTCCCGTAAGTGCTTGGGAGATACTAGCATGGGACTAATGTTTCGATGTAGATTTTTAGTCAGCACACTGCTATCTCATTTTGCATTCGATGCATCTCTGTTTCCAACAGAGTAAACAGCTCATGTTAACATAAAGGCTTGGTGTAAGTAGTCGTCCAAATAATTACCTCTTTCCTTGTTGATCGTGTCAAGCTGTTGTTCTAGCGTTCGTTTTTGGCTCAACTGCTACTTCTGACTACGATTATTCCAGAGTCCAATATAAATTTTTGATTCTTCCGAAGTATCATTAAAAAGACTTTGTTGGATTTGACATCTTTTATGACTATGGACATGTGTTCGGGTGTTCGAGTTTGTTGTTTGTGTTGTCGACAGATATTTATGAGATCATTTTCTGACTGTAGATCGCCGTGCAAATGTTGAAAATGTTTATATGTATAACTATAGACATTGATGTTTCGTAGCTCTGAACACTTGTGCTAGGGTTCCCAGCAGACAATTTTCTCATGTCGCTCTAATATATCTTTAAGTCGAAATGTACTATTTTCATTCTGAGATTTCGATTCTTGAGGTGCCGGGCCGTTCGTGGAATATTCTAGATTAATTTATAAAACGGGTAATAGTGTCACATTGCACTATGAGGTTTTTGACTTGTTTTTTCGGCATTAATTAAGTTTTGGAGTTTTGGAGATATCGACATGAGACTTTTTGTGTGGGTATTTCGCTTGCCAGCTTTGTGTGTTTAATGTGAGCTGTACGGACGTTTTGCGACTACAACCTTTAACAGTGTTTCAAGGCGGGTACCTGGTCCTTTAAAAATGTAGTTTTAACATCTGCTGTTCAGACATGATTATCCTTGGTAGGATATCTTTTTACTATCCATCCCTTAGCCAGCTCTTTACCGGCACTTTGTTTTCCATTAATAGTACTAGTAGTCCTTCTTAGACATTCTGACATGGTTATCCAATTGTTGCCTATTTGCAGTTCTTTTAAATATAACATGGATCACTGATTCCAGAATGATGAATGCTATCAGTGAAGCCATTCGTTCAGAAAACAAATTTATTTGTGATCTTGACTCTATCAGAGCTCTAAAACTGGCCTTCTGCCCGTTGCTTGCTTTTACTGACACGTTGACTGTGGCCAGCAAATTGCAACATTTTTTACTTGCTGCACCTACAGAAGGCGATATGTTAAAAATTTATTTCGATTAATTTCCTGATCGTTCCCTTTACAGCTATATGATATAGTCATCCCATCCGGCCCGTTTCGACATATGTACGAGTGAGAGTATATAGAAGACCAACTGCAAAGTTTTATTCTTCAAAAACCTTTAATGCTGAGGGACTAGTTTCCATAGAAACGGACAGAGGAACATACTGAATCGGATCTCTCCGCGCTGGTTTTATGTGGCGTGTTCCGCATTGAAGGGAGTACACAACCACAGCATTTGAATGTGGCCAAACTGACCACATAATGCAACAGTCTGGGTTAAGCCCAGCCAACCGCCCCGGACTAGAAGCTATAGCAAATACGTAGCAACCACCCTGGTACAAACTCGAGCGCACGTTAGTCGGACGTGCACTCCCTCTTGTTGAGGGGCGAGATTTATCTAATATTTATCTAATACTGTTCTAATGGTCACAGCGCCAGGTTGAGAACCCAAGTCCACGTCGATTACAAATGAATCTCCCGCGATTTTGGGACAACCAAAGCCACCACGATACTCCCAATAGGGGGTACCACCACTCGTGGTACCGAATTTACAGGCTCGGTAGGCCTCACCCCTTTAGTTCCGACAAACCCGGATGGGGCACCCAGTTGCCGTATTAGTCGCCTCCTACGACAAGCAGCGGCGCGCTGTGGCAGTATTCTCTACCGCTAACCACACGGCAAGGGTGTTGGGCTAAATGCCCCTCCCCCTGCGGATCGCCTCCTCAGCGAACTCCTCCAGCCGTTGGGTTATCTCTCGATTCTCCAGGATTCCTTCAAACATCCAGTTTTCGCCAACGCGTTGCACACCAAGTCCATCGAGGTCTCGCAAGTCTGCGTACAGGGGGCAAGCACACAATACGTGCATCCAATCCACGTATGGGTTACCACATGCGCATGCAGTGGTATCGCTGAGGGCTCTCCCATGCAGAAATGCATTGAACGACCCATGCCCTGTGAGCAGGTTAGGCGCCATCATCGAGAAACCAAAACTTGGGTCCCGATAGATGAGAGTAACATCTGGGACAAACCGGTGCGTCACCCGTCCTGGTTCGCTCACGTCATCCCATCTGTTCTGCCAACTCAGCAGCTTGTACTCCTCTATGTGTATCTTCCTCTGCTCCCACTTCAGAGCTTTAAGGTCCTCACCATAGAGCGAATCGTTCTCCTCCAGCGGGTATCCACGCTTCAGCTTGTATTTGACTAATTGCTTAGCAGCCAAGTCAAGCGGAGGAGCTCCAGCAAGAACATGCAGTGCCGCGGTGGAGAGGCATCCATGGCTATGGCAGGAGGCTAGTCGCCTCTTGGCAGCTACTTGTGCGGCAGTGACATACCATACCGAAGCACCAAACAGCACACAAGGTGCCATGAGTCCGGCAAATATGGTCCGCTTGGCTCGAGGACTGAAACCCCAGTCGACTTGAAGAACACGCGCCAATGCTCCAACGACTCCGGTAATTCGGTGACGTAGCGAAGCTATGTGCGTGAGGAATTTCATTCTTTCACTGACCGAGATGCCCAGATACTGACGGCTACGCACATACGGCAGGTTTGCTCCAGCAAACTTTACCCCAGGCGCACGTCTCAAGATACCTTTAAGCAGCATTATTACCGTCTTGCTGGTGGAAACGACAACGATTACGGGTGTTCTGCTGGTCTGCAGCAGGACCGCATCCATGTACCGAAGGTACGGTTCCAAAGGTGCATCGAACTGGCAGTATGCTGAGCAAAGGAAGATTGAGTCAAATCTCCCTTTAACGACCAGACATACGCCATACTCATTGGTGAGAATCTCCACTGCCATGCAGATGGCATCCTGTTGATCCACAAGGATGGCTGCCTTCCCACGACGATCGGCGAACATCCTGCAAAGTTTGCGTATAATCGGACAGACGAACGGACAGTAGGACTTGGCTAGATCGCCGCGGCTGTTGATTCTGATAAAAAATATATGTTGGAGATAACTTTGAAAGACAAGGTAAAGCCATGTATGGTAAGGCTCCCGATTTATGAAGGAAAAGAGATAACAAGGAAGTGACAAAGAGGGAATGAAGAAGAAAAGCCACAATAGCTCTCACAAATATGTTTCCCTGGAATGACCTGGACACAATTTGGAATGACCTGAACGATTTTTTCATGGAGCGCTATGAAGGCAACAAGACGTCGGCTGCAGTATTGCTAAACATTCTGAAGGGACGGCCAAAGCCCCATTAATGCATCTCTGTGTACTCCAGCCGATTGGTTACATCGCTATTGACCAAATGTAATTACCATACACTTGAAGAGATTGCTTATTCAATGCTTTATAAAAAAGGTTACAGTGATCGGATTTAGGTCAAATATGCGCCGTTTTGTTCAATAATCTGTTTCCATCTAGACGGCAACTTCATAATACCTCCCTCGTAGAAGCCCCCCTCCTTATTTGCGAAGAACTCGGACAGCCACTTTTCACAAGCGTCTTTTGAGTCCAACTTTACACCACCAAGGGCGTTCGTCATGGACAGGAACAGGTGGTAATCACTTGGCGCTATGTCCGGGCTATATGGTGGATGCAATAAAACCTCCCATCCGAGCTCCCGTAGCTTCTGACGAGTCATCAACGAAGTGTGCAGCTCATAGTGGATGATTCCCTTCCAATCCCACCAAACACACAGCAAAACCTTCCTGGCCGTCAATCGTCGAAACCATACCTCCGCGGTTCGAAGTGATAGAGTACCATCCCCCCAAAACACCATTAATCTCACGGAACGTTTCTCTAGCGGATTTGCCTTTAACGAAGGAAAACTTTAAAATGGCGCGAATTTCGGCGTTAGTGAACTCCATGTTTACGCGTCTATAACTGCTGAACGAAATATCCAATCCAATCATGCATAGCGTCGTTTTGTAGGGTATGTCAAGACCTTTCAAATGATGTATAGTATGGCCAGATACGAGCTCTGTAGCGCTTTGGACATAGCCGCGAAGTTCAAAAGACAAAAAGGCGGAAGGGAGATATTTGACAACCTTATATATCACAAATGTATGCCAGACTACAGCGCCTAGTCTTTACTACAAACATAAAGACACGAGCGGAGCAATAACTAAAAGCTCACGCGTTCGTCAGAGATTCTGAATTCACTGGAATGGAGCCAGGCCAGGAAAAGAAGTGGTATAAAACGAAGACGCTGATTAAATGCCACAGATGCGGAAAACTTGGACACAAAGTAATGGAATGCCGCAAAAGAAAAGCTGCTCACAGGAACGAAACGAAACCAACTTACAGTAGAGCAACGATAACATGTTTCAAATGCGGCAACTTGGAATACACTGCATCGGCATGTACGATGAACCCAGCAGGGGTGAATGGAAGCAACGAGAAAAGAGTGTACATGTGTGCGGTGCTTCAGCCAAATGGGACTGCAATATATTTCGGTGAGCGGTTTCCATTTTTCTTTGATTCTGGTTTAGAATGCTCGTTGATAAAGGAGGCGATGTGCGAGAAACTTTCTGGAAAAAGATGCCACAAGAGGGATAGACAATAGTTTCAAAAGCAATAAGCAAATTTTGTCCCCTGTTCTAATTTCTGAATTTAGCTTTGAATTATTGTTTCACGTGGTAGATAAGAATTGCATCAAATATGATATGATTTTTGGACAAGATATTTCACAGCTTGGATTTGGAGTTATATTAGAAAGAGACAGAATTGATATTTATAGAACACAAACAGTACAATCGGTGGGTGACAACAAATCAAACTAAATTGATTTGATTGATGATAGAATGAAACAATATGATAGTATCCAAATATTACATGTTTTTTATTGATGGTACCAGGAGCGTGTAACTACGGGTTCGCTGGAAATCTGTTTGCTGAATGGAAATAAAACTGTTCAAAGGCGACCCTATCGCTTTAGCAAAAACGAGAAGGAAATAGTAAGGGATAAGACTCAGCAAATGTTAGAGGCCGATGTAATAAGACCCAGTAGATCTCCCTTCGCCAGCCCAATGTTGCTAGTTAAGAAGAAAGACGGCAGTGACAGAGCCTGTATTAATTATCTTTAACCCGAAGATTGCATTCGGATGCCAGCGCCAATATCATTCTTATGAGTTTGAAACATGGGCGGTATTTATTGCAATCAAGCACATCTGACATTACTCAACCGACAGGAAGTTCACCGTGTATACTGATTATTCCATGATTGAAATTCCATAAGAGTGAGTCAAGAGAGCGCTATTGACCCCGAGGGTACATCGATGGTGGTCATTTATGCAGCCCTTTGAAGTTTAGGTTGAATATAATGTTGATTGTTTATCAAGAAATCCTGTCACGGTATTAGCTCAGACGAATGCATGCAAAGTTAAGGAAGTACGAGTTGACAACTATCACTTACAACTGGCTTGTACAGATGAAAATATATCAACAATCATAACCAATTTAAATATTGATGAAATACAATTGGCCATAAGTTGCACCACCAATGGGGTGTTCCAACATAGTCCTTTACAATTTCTGATAGGGAAAGAGGAGAGGCCCATGGCAATGATAACCATCAACGAAGAAACGCGAGTAGACCTGGAAAAAGCTAGAAAAAAGCCAAAGAAAATATTGCAAAGAACGTAATTTATGAAAAGGCCAGGGTTGATGAGAAATATGCTGAAATCGTAAAACATAAAGTAGGTAATCACGTGCTATTGAGAAGCGAAGAACGACATCAAACAAAATTAGATCCTAATTTTTTTTTTGCGCGAGTCCCACGCCTCCTCTCGCCCAAATGACCGAGGGGCACAGCCGTGTAACGTTTTTAATTTCTGAAGGCTTTCAATATCTTCACTACTACTAAATAGGTGATTGTAATCCGTACATAAAACCCTAAAGGGTTCATGTACTTCAAACTCACGCCTACAGTGGTTAATCACTAAATGGAAAAGTTTCTAGATGAAAGACGGGGAACATGAAAATTGAGCTGGCGGGGAACATGAAAATTGAGGGGCTCTCCACATCCCCGTGAATAAGTTTATGTAAAAAGACGACACCAAGCATCGTCCTACGGTTAGCTAAAGAAGGTAGGTTAAGTAGGAGAAGTCTACTAGAGTAAGACTATAATCTAAGGTAAGCAACCCATGGTAGGCCACGGATGGCGAAAAGGCTACTATGGACTCCGAATTGAGGACTCCAGACACACGAACCATACTCCCACATAGGGCGAACTATCGAAGTGAAGAGAGTCTTCGTCACATAATGAGAATCGAATTCCTTCGACCACCTTTTAACGAATCCCAGCATGCCTCTGGATTTGTTAACCGTACAGGAAATATGTTCAGTGAACGAAGTTTAGGATCCAGGCGGACACCCAGATCATCAACAATAGTAATTCTTTCCAAAGATGTTAAGCATATAAGTGGCAAGCAGGGAAGTGACACGTGAAAATGTCATTAGTTTGCATTTAGAGCTTTTGAGATGTAAATCGTTAGCATGACACCATGCTTGGAAATTATCAAGATCCGATTATAGGTCAGATTGACATGAACTGTCCCTATACTGCAAGCAAAGTTTAACGTCGTCAGCATACATATTTACTCTGGATTTGGTTAGAACCTGCGGCAAATCATTGATTAACAATTCTGAACAGAACCTTTTGGGTCCTATCACCTAGATAACTCGAAATCCACTTAAGAAGATCACTAGGAAACCCCATTAAATTAAGTTTCCTAACCAGAGAAGAATGATTAACCGAGTCGAAAGCTTTACTAAAGTCCGTGTAAATAACATCGGTTTGAAAGTTTTGTTGGAAGCCCCTAATAACAAAAGGGATAAGTTCCACAAGATTGGTCGTGGTTGATCTTCGCCTCATAAAACCATGCTGACATGGCGATATGACGGATTTACACAGATGTTGCAAGTGAGGAGTGATTACAATTTCAAAAAGTTTGGGGATTGCCGATAACTTAGAGATACCTCTATAGTTACTGTCATCCGATTTGCTAACTTTTTTGTGGAGAGGAATAACAAATGATTCCCTCCAAATATGGGGAAATTCCAAGGATTCTAAAGATAAGGTAAACAATTTAAGAAGGGGGTTACACATCGCCTCGGAGCAATACCTAAGCAAAGAGCCTGGTATTGCATCTTGACATGGTGAATAAACTTGCTTAACACGCAAAAGATCATGAATAAGTTAACTTTCGTTTAAAACAGGACTGAAGATTAGGGACGAACTGCGCATAACTGGAGAAAATGTATGATCTGAAGATGTTGAGGGCGAATATGTAGTTTTAAAAAACTCAGCAAAGAGATTGGCTATTGCCTGTGAATTGGCCTCCAAGATCTTGTGATTTAACACCGCTAGACTACTTTCTGTGAGGCTATGTAAAGTCATTGGTCTATTCGGATAAGCCACAATCGCTTGACCATTTGGAAGACAACAACTTCAACCAGGTTTCAGTAAATACAATCACCTGGGATGCGAAGGAAAGGCAATCCGAATACAATCTAGAGAGCTTACTGCGTAAGTATTCTGATAGGAAAGTAGAAGAGGTTTGTTTTTTGGGACAGAAGGTATAGCTGTGGACACTGAGGATTGTGACGGCCTGGGCAGTTGTACTCCCGCAGGCCGTGTTCTCATCTTTCGAGCCTCGTATTCCTGGACTATAACGTACTCGGGTCAGAAGTCACCCGAGCAAATAGTGTCAACAAGTTGGGATGAGACATTTATCTTGAATGATCAAATGTCCCTGGCATACGAAAATTTTAATTTTTCCACCTTGATATTGCCAGCTTGGATTTTTCCTTATACACTCTGTATCTTAATGATACTACACCCCGAAAATGCAAGTTTCGACCGTCGTAAAAAGAGCACAAAAGTACGTTTTTTGCCCTGCCTGCAACTGTATCAAAATTATACGGCACATTTCGATTATTTCGGCTGGAGAGATATATTTGCCTTCGAATCATTTCTATAATTTTCTATTAAAAATTTACTAGTTTGTAATACGATTCTGCGACAACGTTTGCTATCCGACGAGAAAATTATAAGATCAATATCCAAAAATGATCCTGGCTCAATATCGTTAAAAAAGGATCGAAAGCGTTGTGTTATACTTAAATTTTTAATCAATCCAGATAAATATGATCCTAAGGATAACTGTGGATGAAAATCAAGTTTGTCTGACTTCGATTACATCTCATAATTTGCATCGATCGCATCGTGCTCCATACCTGCCGCAAGTTGCAGTAAGCCTGTGGCACGAAGGAAAATTCGGGGGATGCTGCAATCGCTCCCGGGTCCCTGTGAAGCCACGTATAACATGCCTCTGGTTAAAGTATATTGATAGGCTGAAATCTTTATTCAAAATTATTAGGATACAAGATATTTTTAAAATTTTCTGTAGCTTACACTTGTGGTTTTGCCGCTTTCAATTTCACAATGACGCTTACAATATATAGTTGTTTCTTTCTTTCTTGGAACATAATATCAGTGTGGCTTAACATAAAATATAATTCAAACAAAACTGAAAACTAGTTGGGCATCTACTAACGCAGGGCGGCGCCACTCTCGCCAGCCGCGCAACATTCCCCACCTACGAGGTGCGTGATCACGCTGGGTATTACCATTCCTGATTATGTCCAATTTAGCCAACTTAACCGCAGGACGAGTAACGAATCCTTCGACAGTCCGTACTACTGTGCTCCTCACTTGACCATCTTTCCCTTCGGCCTGGAGTTTCTTTTGCATGTCTCATCCACAACAATGACTACGTCATCAACAGCGATCGGTTTCGGGTTCGGCTGATGCAGCAAGCTGAGCAGTTTTTGGCTATGTCTTTACAAGCGCTCTCAGACCTGGTATCCAATAGTGCTGCGAATTTCGTTGACGACGATCTCTGCATGCAGATGGTGATATTTTCGATGATAAAATTCCACTATTAGGTACGTTACTCTATGGCGCCGTGAAAGGATAATTGGGTGCTTCATGTTAACCCTTACATTCTCGATGGCTTCGATCCGACCTTGCATTCGGAGCACTCCGGCTGCATCAAGATATGGAGAGTTTGAAAAAAATGCTTTTCCGGTTAGTTACGCCATCGCCTTTCTTTAGACAGCGTATTTCATCACAAAACGATTCTTCTTGGCATTCTCGTAAAAAAACAGTATCCATCTCTACATATCGTTTTAGTTCAAATAGTTTCACCAGCCCAGATCCACGCGGCTTCTTGAGTGTACGACGTAAGAAATCCAACACACACGCTCGAGGCTGCTGAAACGCTAAGGATCCGGCATAATTGAATTTAAAGGTGAGATGTTCTCCTGCGTTTCTGCCTTGTGGTACATAAGTTCGCAATCAGTATTAGTGACCATTCCAGTTCGCACTGGCCACTGCGACTCGCTTTGCAGCAGGAATTCCGGACCAGTAAACCTTCTCGCTGAGCTACTTATCTCGAATTTTTTCGTCCATTTGGTTCCTTCATCCGCTACCTTCTGTTCCGAAGGTACCCAGCGTCAATCTTCAAGCTCAGATCCCTCAAGAATCTCTCCAAAACGTAGGACCACAAATTGAGGAAACTTACGGGCGTCGGATTTTATCCAGCACAATACGTCTTGAGCATCAGTCCAAAATATGCGTTTCTCAATATGAATTGACAGCTCAGACTCCAAAAATTTGGCCAAGCGCAGACCCAAAACAGAGCATCGGATCCCGCTGTCAAGTTCAACACGCAGGTACGCCACTGCAGCGTAAGCATCCAGGCTGGCATCGTCGAATACATGCAACTGCACTTTTTCAACGGAACTTGAACTATGTCTTGTTGTAGCGTGGAATGCGAAGATCACCAAGTTTTGTCTGTAGGGCCTTCCATGTTAACCAGTCGTTCTCGTCGGATTCCTTGATTGCGTCGTCCCAGCTTAATTCGGATCTCAATATTTGGCACGGATGTTGAAGAATCCAAGTAACCCAAGCCCAATTTAGGGATTGGAGGACTTTCTTAGAGTTTGAAAGCCAATTCCTCATTTCAAATCCACCCTTGATGTGGATATCTTTCACATTTTTTGCCAGTTGAATCATCTGATCCTCCGCGTCCACTGACTCCAGCCAGTCGTCAACGAACGTGTTTCGGAAAATCCCCTTTATCGCGCTTGGATATTTCTCGCCGAATCGCTCCGCATTACGCCTCAATACGAAGTTGGCAACAGATGGCGACGATCAATTTCTCCATTTTTCCATAAGAACTACTGTGAAGATTGGTCGGAGTCGCGAATTTTAATTTGATGAAACATTTCTCGTATGTCAAACAAATCCGGTCCTTTTAGAAGTGTATCTTTCAGAGATACGTCGTTGACTTGAGCTGCAGCGTCCCAGACCAAACGTTTCTTTCTTTTGTTGAGATTTTCCACTACAAAAACAGATAGGTACCAAGAACGTTGATTATTAGGTAACTCGCATATTTCCAGCTTTCGAATATAACCCTTCTTCTCGTAGTTCAGCATGGCATCGCTCAAAAACGCATTCAGCTCCGAGTCTTTAAGCATTTTCGACTCAAGACATTTGAGGCGTCTAAGTGCCATGGTATAGGAGTTAGGCAATTTAACATTCTTGTACTTCCACAATAGTCCAGTTTCCCAACGACTATCATTGGGAATATATTGTGTAGTTTCATTCATAATCTTCAGCGACTCTTCATCCTCTTTTGATCGTAGAGGTTTTGCAGGAACGTTTACACCAATGGCCTCCAACCAAAAGTGCGCCTTTACTGCTTCGTCGAGTGCTCGTGTAGCGCATGTACACTGGCAGACATGCAGCACACGCGGCGGCAAGGCCTCATCCAGACCATACCGGCCATAAACCGACCAGCCCAGTTGGCATCGCACCTCAATTAGACAGTCATTATCAGCTTCTTGTACTTCTAAAAGCACGCAGATCTTAATGTGATGCAGACCAATAATCATTTGGGCTTTAGCATTGGAGTACGTCGAGACAGGAACGGACTTTAGGTGTCGGTACTCATTTAGCATTTCTCCGTCAATACACTGCAATGGCAGATCCAGTTTGCTCACAGTGCGCACTCCTTTCAACGTATATTTCAAATCTGGACCGGTAGCGGAAATGTGAGTACAGACGAATTTGGATTCGGCTTCAGTCTGCGTCATATCGCCGGTCCATTTCAAACAAAGCTGCTCTTCGGCCCGTCTAGGCCCAGCTCATCTGCTAACTCGCGCTCCATTAGCGTACAGGATTATCCCTCGTCGATAAGGGCCAGAACATCTGCTAAACGATGTCTGCCCCAATCTAGCTTCAAATCGCTCGACAGCTTGGCTACCAAATCACTCAGCAGAGTGGAATCGTTTAGATATTCGTGTAGACCCATTGGCAACACAGTAGCACAATAATTCTGCACTAATTCTGCCAAAACTGACTGACTCCAAATTGTTCGGTTTGATTCCTGGTTCATTCCTAAATTTACGTTGCAGACTAGCGTGCACTATTTCCGATCGTCCATACAACATTCTCAACGTCCCGATCGCATACGGCACCATAGCTGGAACTTTGAGCTTGCCTCATACAGCATCTAGAGCTGATCCTCTAAGGCACTTTTGGAGTCTGATGAGATTCTCCACATCTTTCTGTTGACTGCTTATAGTTGCTTATGAATAACAGCTCCACTCCTCGGGCTTACCAGAAAAAACAGGTAATTCTTTCGATATGACGTGGCGCGCAGCTATCTGAGTCGGCGTCAAGATGACTGCATTGTTCCCTGCTTGCGGAAACTGTGTGCTGGCAAACTGCTGTCCACCTGGCATTTTGTCTAGAGCTGTAGGGCTGGGAAAGGTTCGCGGTATTGGGGTTCAATTGTGGCATGAGACTCGGCCCACAAACTTGCGGGACAAATCCAGCTGAACCGCCTTGAAATCCAAATCCCGCTTAACCGCCTTGATATCCAAGTCCCGCTGAACCGCCTTGATATCCAAGTCCTGCTGAACCGCCTTGATGTCCAAACATGGCAGCGTTAGCGGCTGGCCAGCGGCATTCCCTGGCAGTACTGGTTGCTCTGCACCTTTGGGTGTGAATCCTGCTGTATACCTTGGTGGTGCGGCCTGTGCTCCATTTTTTGACATTAGTCTGACAGCATTTCGTTGAGGAACCGTCCGTATTGCAGACGTCAAATTTGGATCAAGTGCAGCCCAGTGGTGCATGTATGGAGCCGTTGTCCATTGGATACTTCCATTCGCCGTATTAATTCGTTGTGGAAAAAACTCTAGCTTCAATTTTTTGTGACATGCCGTGACTTGTTCTGTTCATGTTGATCGTGGTGCTCCGATTTTGAAGTGGCATGCATTCATTCGATTCCATCACAGTCTGTCCAGTTGAATTTCTATCGAAGAAGCTTGCGAATGGCCCAGTGAAGCTGCACTCGAAGCTTCCAACCGAACCTTCCTCGTCGCCTTTGGCATGGACGTTCTGATCGCCCAGCTCACGATCTATTCCGTCATCCATGACGTCACTCTCCACCGGCCAGCAATTCGCAACTCTTGTGCGTTTCACTGGCCACATAGATCCGAATCTGGACTCTGATTGTCGCTATCCTTTATACTTCTCATCACTCCTTCACACGCTTGGTGAGAAGTGCTTCCCAGAAACTGTGCACCCTAGGCGTAGAATTCTGGATGGCAAAAGTATTTCAGAATGTTGGGACGCTCCCGGGTCCCAGTGAAGCCACGTATAACTAGCCTCTGGTGGAGTTTACGCAGAAGGGAGCGTTGTTGTCTAGTTGGTTTGTAAATAGCCTGCTGAACTGACACTTGGTGACTTGCGAGAGTCAGGGAGTAAGGTTAATTCGGGACAAGCTGGACGTTTTTCAAAAATTTCTTGTGACGAAACGGATATTGTTAGCGTTATAATTTAAAAACCATAAGGTAACACACTATTTCAACAATTTTATTTGTATTTATCTATTACGAAATATATGCCGATTAAGGAGTTAAAGAGAATCTTCCAAGCAGCCTTAAAAAAACGTTGGTTTGCGGGTGTACATCCTAACGGGCCCTAGGATCACCCGATTTAAAAAAATTAAAATGCATTACTTAAAGGCTTATGCGAGTCCAAAATTGTCAAAATTTTGAAATTTTTTATTCGATAGAAAAACATTTATTGTGTATGTTGTCAAAATTTCAGTAGTTCCGAGCAAAACTGACGGAGATAGAATTTTTTAAACTCTTCGACTCGGAGCCCAGGGTACATAGCATGTACATATATGCAAACGGACAAATGCTTATCAAACTTTAAACGCATTTTACTCGAAATTTTCTCAAAAAAGTCGGTGTCAAAAAATTATGGGAAACTAGCAAACCGATCGGGTTGAAATTTTGCACACATTCATAACTAATTTTCGCTTCCCCCAACGTGCTCCCTTTCCCATTTTTGGATTGGGGCCGATTTTACAGATTTTTAAAGTCAGATTTTAGGCAAAAAAAAAAACAAATTTTAAAACGTTCTCAAATCTGGAAAAATAGTTTTTTTTTAACATAACACTTAGGGGAAGGAGCCGTCATTTTTATGTTTTTTGATTTTCGACTATTTGTTTTCGAGAATTTTTTGACACCGACTTTTTTTTAACAAATTTCGAGTTAAATGCGATTAAATGTGCATTTTCAAAACAATGGGTTAGAAAAACAGCTGCCATGGGAATACTTTTTAGTACTTTATTTCATACCTTTGGTCAAAAATACTATAAACTTAACTATAACTAAATGTTCAGATAAACATTACTGAGATAGTGTGCCATATCGCAGAGCTGAGAAAAAATTCAAAAAATTACCGATTTTTTTGACAAAAAATGACGCGCATAAGGATTAAAGGATTAGTGGTCCCAGACACGCACAAAGCGTTTTTTTTTTGTTTTTTTTTTTCATTTTTTTTTATTTAATTTTAAAGTGAAAAGTCAGATTTTTGACTACAAAAAGGTTACTTGTTAAAAATACAAAAAAAAAATTTTTTAATTCGACGTGAGTACCTGTAGAATTAGTTAAACTTTCCTAATTTGTATATGATTGATGTGAAACTTTTACACAATACTCTTAAAATGTTTAGAAATTGTAATAAAAAATATAAATAAATAATATAAAATAGGAATGAGGAGTGAAAGTCAGTTCGACTGGGCCCTCCTGAAGGAAAGGTAGAAGTAGAAAAATTCGGATTCTATTACACAAATTCTGATTCTGATACATATTACATAGGGTCGGAAATGTCTACTTCACTGCGTTGCAAACTTCTGACTGAAATTATAATACCCTGCAAGGGTATCAAAATATGAACTTACATATTATTCGTGTCGATACTTTATCGATGCCTCTCCCTTCTAACAGGTATTGAAACAGCGCAGTTTCACAAAAAATTATTATATATAAATTATATATAAAGATTCTAATAAAATGTATTAATAAAATATATAATTTCTTTTATGTTGCAGAAGATGTCGACGAGAATATTGAGTGTATATCACCAAAACTTCTAAATATAATGAGCACTGATGTTGCCAAACTAAAAGCTAAACAGGCTTTGGATACTATACCGAAAAATAAACTTACCCTTCTTATTAATTATGCAATGCGCAACGTTTATTTAGCCAGAAACTACTTTGCTGGACCGGTAAATATATATTAGCTCATAAAGTAGTGCATACAAAGAATTTTTTTTTTTATTATTTTTTTTTTTTTTTTAAAAAAGGTAATTAAAAAATTTTTTCTAGTATAGTATCTAGACAATACAAAACCGTCTTTAATCAGTGAGAGAGAGCGAGATGAAAATAGTTTAAAACGGTTATTCGTCAGCGGCCGTTTTAAAGGTCGGTATCCTAACACGAAAACAAATATACTAGAAAAGTGTGTGGTAGTATTTTCCGAGCGGGTTGCGAAAAAGAATGGCAAATTTAATAAAACAGGCTTTTCTCGACCCTCGATTGCCTGTCTGCCTACCTCCTTCAGTCCCGTAAATCCTTAAATTTTCGAAAAATGAGATGAGATAATGCAAGGATATGAGTATGCTGAGGAAAGAAGGAAAGTTTATTATACCCTTGCAGGGTATTATAATTTCAGTCATATAGCTACCATAGGAACGATCGGAATATTTTACGAAAAAATTATGTCAGTTTTCAAGATATTTTAACCAAACTTGATATTTGGTCATCTTTTATTATTTTAGAATTTCGGTAGCTGCCATAGGAGCAATAAAAAAACATAACTTATACATAACTTAGCCGTGTTTCAAACCATTTTTATCAAATTTCAGATTTGGCAAATAATTATTATTCCCGATTTTCGGTTTAAATTTTCTGACTTAATTCTGCAGTATACAAACTTCGGTAAGCCGAAGTAAGTTTCCTTTCTTGTTATTTATCTATTTGACAAAAAATGTTTTTTTTTCGTGCAGGAAGACGATGAGGAAATTGTAGATGATGAAGCAATAGAAAAAATACTAAACGCTATGGACGCCTGCTTACTTATATGTAATATATATTCAACAGTAACGGATCTTAAGTTCTTACAAGAGGATAATATTTCACATATTATAAAATTTGCACAATTTCAATTACGAGAGACAATATTTCCTCTTCATGATCCTGTTTATACAGTAAAGAGTGTAAAAAAAATCAATCAACGAAAAAAATTAAAGTCTAATCAAGCTCAGAGTAGAAGTCTTCAACTCTTCTACTCAAAGACCGTTGAGCTTTTAAAGGTTTTTGTAACACTTTTTGATAAGTGTATTTTTGTTGACACAATAGTCTTGCCATTGTCCACATTAGCTATTGAACCTTTTTTTGTCGACAATATAGAGACAGTGCAATTTGTTTGTTTGGAACTTGTAACCACAGTAAGTAATTGTTATTATACATATATTTATTTATATATTTATTTATATGTTTTACTAAAACTAAAAATTATTTCTAGATTAAGAGCTATCTTAGGTTATCAATAGCAGTGTAAGACTTCAAGCCGCGGTATATTATGATTTACGGGTTTGATAATATTGCAACATATATATTTACAATGGTTTGAAAAGTGGTTTAAAGTGGTTATGTGGTTCAAAGGATTTTTAAATTTTTAATGCCGTTAGAAAGATATAGTTGATATTTTGCCGTCTTACATCATTCCTGAATTTCGGTTTTAATTTCATAAAAGTCGGGCGACTATATACTATAGCTTCCATAGGAACAATCAGGAAAATACCCGTTTTTCAAGCCATTTTCATCAAACTTGAGATTCGGCAACCAGTTAATTTTTCAGAATTTCGCTTTAAATTTTTTTTTAATTCTGCAAGGGTATAAAAACTTCGGTGAGTCGAGTTTAGCTTCCTTTCTTGTTATACCCTTGCAGGGTATTATAATTTCAGTCAGAAGTTTTCAACGCAGTGAAGGAGACTTCTCCGACCCTATAAAGTATATATATTCTTGATCAGGATCATCAGCCGAGTCGTTCTAGCCATGTCCGTCTGTCCGTCCGTCTGCCCGTCTGTACGATTATACGCGAACTAGTCCATCAGTTTTGAAGCTATCTGAATGAAAGTTTGCAGTTAGTCTTCAATAAACTCTTACTTCTACGTATGTCGGAACGGGCCGGATCGAACGACTATATTATATAGCTCCCATAGGAACATTCGGAAAATTTTTCGAAAAAGAATTATAACTATGTCAGTTTTCAAGGGATTTTAACCAAATTTGATATTTGGCCATCTTATATTATTTCAGAATTTCGGTTTTAATTTCAAAAATCGGTCTACTATATCCTATAGCTTCCATAGGAACAATCAGGAAAATAAAAAAAAACATAACTTAGCCGATTTTTAGACCATTTCCATCAAATTTAAGATTTGGCAACTAATTTGTGACGGTCTGTCGCCCAGTTTCCAGATAGCTCAGGGACGGCCAGAGTCCGTTTTAGTAGTCCGAGTGGTAGCTGTAAGAGAGATACCCCGATTCCCAGTAAGAACAGTGGAGAGAATTCGTTGACTTAAGTAGGTTGAGGGGTCTTATTCAATGTTTCGGTTACTTCGGGGAGGCCGGCCGGGTCGATCGGGCCACGGGGGGGGGTTTGCCAACTGGCGGCCGCGGTCAGTTCAAACGCGATGGCCCTGGGAGCCTGGGGAGAAAGAGAAGAGAATCGGTGGGGGACTCGTAAGTCTTCCCGAACGGTCTAGGGGACTCGAATATCTTCAGAGCGGAAATCCGCGAGGGACTCGAAAGTCTGCCGTAGACGGGACTCGTAAGTCGGCAGAGAGAGAGTTCGCGACGGACTCGGAAGTCTACGGTGGGCGGAAGAGAGAGAGGGGTGGACTCCGAAGTCTTCCCGGAGAGAATGAATGAATGGCTGCTGACTACTGGAAAGCTTACCGCTTCCGATCGCTGTTGGCTGCTAAGTGATTTCTGACTGCCAGCGGCCCGCCTTATATAGGGCCTGGCGGGCTCCAGTGTGACCGCCGCGATGGGCTGCTTCCTCTTCCATCCTTGTCCAGTGTGCCCCTAGCCGTCAGTGTGGCCCTTTCTTGGAGCGCGCCCGCATTCAACTCAACTCTCCCTATTATGTGCGCGGGACGCGTCACAAATTATTATTCCCGATTTTCGGGTTTAATTTTCTGACTTAATTCTGCAAGGGTATACAAACTTAGGTAAGCCGAAGTTAGCTTCCTTTCTTGTTTTTTTTTACATATGTAGAGCTAAAAAATAGTTTTAACTACAAGCTAACTTATTGGAATAGAGCATTGGCGAGCCTACCGCTCGTATTTGTTTACAGGTTTGATTAAAGATTCTTATGGGCTAAATTTTGTGTATGGGATTAGAATTACGGAGGATGGAAAGCATTTTTATTTATCTTATTTAGTTATCTGCTGTTGGGTTAGAAAGGAGTTTTATTGGGTTTTTATAGGAAAAGGATGTGATTGTGGCGTGGGTTAGTGCAGTTCAGTCAATTTGGATGTGTTTTATGTCTATTGCTGAGATATTGCAGTAGAGGCAGGTGCTTGAAAATGGATCTATCCATGTAGTGGGCGTATGTTGTTTGTGTTGTTGTCGGTTCAGGGTCGTGTTTGTGTATGAAAAGGTGGATGGTGTGTTTTGAGGGATTTGTTTGTACCATTGGCTAGTGTTTGCAGTCTTTCCAGTTTTAGAGAATAATGTTTTGTAAGGCGAAGTCTTTGGTGTTGTAGTTGTCAATGAGGATGTGTGGGGTATTTGTGAGTTTCCCTTGCTGCTGTGTCCGCTCTCTCGTTGCCTTTCATACCGATGTGGCTTGGGATCCAGATTAGTTTGATTTTGGGGAAGTTATTTGTGATTATGTTCCTTATTATGTTGGGGTAGTATGAGTGTTTGTTGGGGTTTGTGATGGCTTTTATGGATGAAAGGGAATCAGAGCATATAGCATATAGTGATGTTGAGCAGATCTTATTGGCTTCGTGGATGGCTATCATTTCGCTAGAGAGGGCAGAGCAGTAGAGTGGAAGAAGACCTTTTTTTGTGGATGTTTGTATCGTTGATTATGCTGTAATACAATAATAACGCGTTTTTACACACATAGATTCATGTGTATGTATATTTGTATGCATGGTACTATATTACACTTTCATTTGCATTTGTTCGTTATGTTCAAACATGTATTAACTATTTACTATGGGTAGCGGGTATCTCACAGCGAGCTCACTCGACTATAGGTTTCTTACTTGTTGTTGAGGAATATGGAAAGGATAAGGTTTTTCAGGAGTTTATTACTTTATCAATTGTGCTAGGGTGAATGTAGTGCCTTTTTGTGGATTTGCTAGTTTGCCTTTCGAGGAGTCGTGGGATAATAATAATTTTGAGCAAGTTTAGGAGTTCACGTATATTTTCTAATGTGATTATTTTGGATTCGATTAGTAGATTGTTGGATGGGGTTGTTCTGTAGGCCTCAGGAACTGCTCTTATTGCAGCGTTTTGTCAGTCTTTGAGTTGGTTTAAGGTCGAGGTTGGGGATTTTCCGTGGATGGGAAGGCACTAGTCTATTTTTATACCCTTGCAGGGTATTATAATTTCAGTAAAAAGTTTGCAAAGCAATGAAGGAGACTTCTCCGACCCTATAAAGTATATATATTCTTGATCAGGATCAACAGCCGAGTCGATCTAGCCATGTCCGTCTGTCTGACTGTCCGTCTGTCCGTTTCTACGCAAACTAGTCCCTCAGTTTTAAAGCTATCTGAATGAAACTTTACAGTTAGTCTTCTATATACTCTCACTCGTACATATGTCGGAACAAGCCGGATCGGACGACTATATCATAAAGCTACCATAGGAACAATATGAAAATTTTTGGGAAAAAAAATTTTAACTTTGTCAGTTTTCAACATATTTTTATGAAACTTGAGATTTAGCCGTTTTATATTATTCATGAATTTCGATTTTAATTTCATAAAAATCGGTCGACTATGTCTTATAGCTTTATAGGAACAATCAGGAAAATAAAAGAAAAATCCATAACTTTGTCAGTTTTCAAGAGTTTTCACCAAACTTGAAATTTGGTCATTTTATATTATTTTAGAATTTCAATATTAATTTCATAAAAATCGGCCAACTATATCCTATAGCTGCCATAGATACAATCAGGAAAATTAAAAAAAAAACATAACTTAGCCGATTTTCAAACCATTTTCATCATGTTCGAGATTTGGCAACTAATTATTATTACAGAATTTCGGTGTTAATTTTTTTTTAATTCTGCATACCCTTGCAGTGAGCCGAAGTTAGCTTCCTTTCTTGTTTTTTTATTTAATTGGTAATCTGCAAGGGTATACAAACTTCGGTGAGCCTAAATCAGCTTCCTTTTTTGTTTGTTGGATATTGTGTAAAACATTTTTCATGTGAACTAAAAATATATTTCAGATATTTCGCAAGGAAAGATACGACAAAATAAGAAACAGTATCTTAGGAGATATATTATCTTCTATTGATCGCTTACCCTCATCAAAAAAAAATTTACGACCATACAAACTTTCAAATAATGGTGGAAATATTCAAATGGTTACTGCTCTTGTCCTGCAATTAATTCAATGTGCTACCATATTACCAGACTCACTTTGTGATAATGGAAAGACAATTAATAAAACCCAAATGATTGATAATTTGGCTGATAATCTTCCAGGCGGAGCAAAAAATGTAGTAAAACCCAATCAGGATTTATTGGTTTTAAAAAAATATGATGTCGCCGTCAGTATCGGAGGAAATTTTTTAACAACATTTTTAAATAAATGCAAATCCCGGTCAAATGAAACTGATTTCCGACCTCTCTTTGAAAATTTCATTCATGATTTACTTGCAACTGCCAACAAGCCCGAATGGCCCGCATCTGAATTGTTACTTTCACTTCTCGGAACAATGCTAGTTCGCTATGTGTCTGATAAAAGTATAGAACAAAGTATTCGCTTGGTGTCTTTGGACTACCTTGGAATTGTGGCTGCACGACTACGTAAGGACACTGTTGAATCTCGATGTAAGGTTAACATAATAGATTCTATGATAAAATCGATAAAAAAAGAACAGGAAAAGGAAGGCGATTTACCTGCATATATTGTGAGTAACTATTTTTGTTCTTATTATAGAAATAACAAATCTAAAACCTTCTTTACAGTCTGAAACGGAGTTACATGCTGAGGATCAACGAACAGAATTCCTTCAAAAAATTCTTCTCGATTTCTTAGCTGTAAATGCTGAAGAAGAAAATTTAATATGGGATTATGCTCGACACTTTTACTTAGCACAATGGTATCGGGATATTATTTATCAAAGGCGAAGGATCACAAATGATGATAAAGGAAAGATTATAAAAAAGTCAAAAAGTCGAAGTACTAGAAGAAGTGGTATGTATAAAAAAAAATTACACGCTACTTCGAAAAAATGCAAAAGTTTCCATCATTCCAATTTTGAAAAAATCAAAGCATCAAACACTGTTTGTTTTGACACTTCCACAAGCCTTATAAAATGAGAACTACGCATTTCTCACTATTCTCACTATTAGGTTTGTGGAAGTGTCAGAGCTAAAATTGGGCTCAGATGAAACCTTAACCTTTATACCCTTGCAAGGTATTATAATTTTAGTTTTCAACATATTTTCATATAATTTAAGATTAGATTATTTTATTATTACGGAATTTCGTTTTTAATTATGTAAGTCCATTGCAATCTGCAAACTCTGACTGTCTTGACCATCCCAGGGTCATTACTGGAGATTATGAAGACCTACTTCAGCGAGAAGAAGCGAGATCACCAGGAGACTGCTGACAAGTGGTCACCTCCCAACTGCTGTATGCGGCGCCGTAAACCGCTGAGGTGGCTGAAACGAAGTCTTATGCGAGGTGTTAAGTCTATGTAAAGGCTATGTTTTATCACTAACCATACAACATATAGACTACTCATTTCATACAACGAAAATGGACACAAAAATTTGTTAGCGACAGGCCCCAGAGCTGTGAGCGGCGGGCCCCGTCGCTTCGGGTCCGCTCGGATTTTTCGCTCTCTCATTCTAATGCAAGAGTTCCTTGATCAGGTTGATCTGCTTCTTCTTTATATGTATGCGTGTTCATGCATTCATGTACACGGGTGCATGTATGCGATCATATTCTTGGCCCTAACAATATGGGCATATCACTATTGGGTTAATGATAATAATATAAATATTATATTTTATAATATATTTCTTAATTTTTCAGCATTCATTTCATATTTGTTTACAATTTGTATACCCTTGCAGGTTATTATAATTTCAGTCAGAAGTTTGCAACGCAGTGAAGAAGACATCTCCGACCCTATAAAGTATATATATTCTTGATCAGGATCAACAGCCGAGTCAATCTAGCCATGTCCGTCTGTCCGTCCGTCTGTCCGATTATACGCAAACTAGTCCCTCAGTTTTGAAGCTATCTGAACGAAACGTTGCAGTTAGTCTTCTATATACTGTCACTCCCACATATGTCGGAACGGGCCGGATTTGACGACTATATCATATAACTGTCATAGGAACAATCGGAAAATTTTGTAGAAAAAAATTTTAACTTTGTCAGTTTTCAACATATTTTCATCAAAGTTGAGATTCAGACGTCTTATATTATTTTTGAATTTCGGTTTTAATTTCATGAAAATCGGACGACTATACCTTATAGCTTTCATAGGAACAATCAGGAAAGTAAAAGAAAAATTAATAACTTTGTCAGTTTTCAAGATATTTTCACCAAACTTAAAATTTTGCCATTTTATATTATTTCAAAAGTTGAGTATTAATTTCATTAAAATCGGCCAACTATTCGATAGCTGCCATAGGAACAATCAGGAAAATTTAAAAAAACCATAACTTAGCTGATTTTCAAACTATTTTCATCATGTTCAAGATTTGGCCACTAATTATTATTACAGAATTTCGGTGTTAATATTTATTTTAATTCTGCAAGGGTATATAAACTTCGGTGAGCCGAAGTTAGCTTCCCTTCTTGTTTTAAGTTTTATTCGTTTAGATGATCAGCTGACGAAATCACTCATTTTACTGTTGACACACTGTCTTTAACACCGAAAATTTCTTTAGTTTTAGGTGCTGAGAGGTGCGTGTGTATTTTTTTGCCATATTCAAATTTGTTTCTTAAAAGATTACCCACAAAATTTTGGCTTCGTCAATTTTTTTAAGCGATTTTGCGGTGGCTAAGACCACCAACACGATAGGCTTTAAATTGGCCTCTTTTATACTCTGATAATTGTTCTCCGCGTCCCATTTGTCAATTAATTTAAAGAAAATATATGAAATTAAAAACTTGCATCAAAAATGTGTCACTAAACCGCCAAGTTTATTTGCAAACTAAAAATCTTTCAGCTGAACCTATTCAGTTGAACCAAAAAATATCATTGATTTTATTAAGCTTTCAAGAAAAAAATAAACTAAGAAATAAATAATATGTTTTTGAAAAACAAGGAATTATAGATACATTTCTACCACTAAGATCATGAACCTATTCAGTTGAGCGGCAGTGTATGTTGTCAAAATTTCAAGTAGTCTCCGACTCGGAGTCCCGAGCGCTTAGCATGTACATATATGCAAATGCTTGTCAAAATTTTAACGCATTTTACTCGAAATTTGCTCAAAAAAGTCGGTGTCAAAAAATTCTGGGAAACTAGCACACTCATTCTTAATTGATTTTAGCTCCCCCCCAACGTGCTCCTTTTCCCCATTTTGGATTTGCAGCCGATTTTAGTAAAAAGTTCTCAAATCCGGAAAAAATACAAAAAAAAAAAACAAAACACTTTGGGGGAGGAACCATCTTTCCTTTAATGGAATCAATTTGTTTTTTTTTTATTTTCGACAGGTGGTTTTCCAGAATTTTTTGACACCGCAAAAGATTTTCAAAACAGTGGGTTACAAAAACAGCTGCCATGGGCATACTTTCTAGTATTTAATTTCATACTTTTGGCCAAAAATACTAGAAACTACTACTATTCCGATAAACTTTACCCCGATAATGTGCCATATCGCAGAGCTGAGAAAAAAATTCCAAAATATTCCCCAGATATTGCGTCGTCTGATTTTTACTTGTTCAGATCGATTGCACATGGCCTGGCTGATCAGCAGTTCAACTCATATAAAGACATAAAAAAATGCATTTTTTTATAAAAATATGTTGAAAACTGACAAAGTTAAATTTGGCAGCTATATGATATAGTCGTCCGATCCGGATTAAGAGACAGTTTGCGTAGAAACGGACAGACGGACATGGCTAGATCGACTCGGCTGTTGATCCTGATCAAGACTATATATATACTTGTTGCATTTCCAGTCGGAATGGGCTGAAAGAGGAAATCGATAGATCGATTAGGTTTCGTAGAGCAGGGTCAGAGGGGGAAGTGAGGTAGGTCGAGAGCGAACCGGTGAAGATGGCGGGCAATTTAATCTTGCCCTTAAGGCTTGGCCGTTGCACCCAAAGCAGCAGTCCAAGCTCATAAAGGGATGCGAAAACGGCCAGGTTAGGGCAGTACAGAACGGATCGCGTGAGCAGAGGAGGTTCGGGAAATTAGACGAGATTAGAAGAAACGTGAGGAAGGGAATTAAGTGGAAGTGAAAAAAAATATTGAACGAGGAATTTCTTTTCAGCGTGGCAGTGAAAGAATCACTGGCCACGGCATTCTTTTCCGGGTTACCTACCGTTTCGTTTACCACGTACCTCTGTGTCCGCCCCGACGAGTGTCCGTATGCGAGTGGAGGAGCCGCTGACGAATCGCCAGGCCGAGTCCGTTCCTTTTCTGCCGCTGAGGAGGCGCCCAGGGCATTCGCCATCGCTGGCAGCCGCCGGCGGGAAGTTATCAGCAAGGCCAGACGGAAGTCACCGAGACGTCACCTCCCCGCCGTCATTATACGGGATTTTGGTGAGTCCGTGCCAAACAAGGGCCGGCATGATCCGGCCGAGTGCTATCTTGGTGAAAACGGGGCCTTTGATCCCCTGTATACCCGTTCATATAGTGTTGCCGCCGTCGCGTGCCGCTATCCAGGCCGCGCACCGCTCGCACGTACCTCTACAATAAAAAAAATAATATTAATTTATTTATATTGTTGGTGTCTAAATTACTTACTTGTTCGACTGCGTTTTTGTCCTCCGCGTCTCCCACTTGCGCCAGGGATTTGTGCAACACGAGCGCTGTAAATGAAGAGAATCAGCTTAGAAGAAGTTGGATTATTTGGAATTGCAAAAAC